>SEYY01019899.1:0-10000 GCA_009176605.1 Armadillidium nasatum
GAGGATAATTATAATCCTTATGTACATAATCCAGGTAACCATGAGGTTAAGTTTAAGCGCATCATGTTCTCAAAATTTGAAGATATTCCAACTGCTTTAGAAAGGGAATTACGCCCTAGTACGACACATGTTATAGTGTTCTCCATATTTAGACATGCATACAAAAGAATGACTCTTACCCGTAAAGGAAAATCCCATAAACAATATTCGGTGACATTCCCGGATCCAGATTATAGAGCTGAAAGTTCAGTTCCAATTATTAAAGAAATGTTGATGCAAATCAAGAATATCTGTCCCCAAGCTCAATTATACATAATGATACCTGTTTTTCCTGATCTACCATATTATAACATCTATCGCAATATAAAATTTGCCCCTACTGAAGTCAGGGATTGGTACTATTCCTTGCCACGTTCATCAGCTCAACATTTACACCAAGATACTCATTATGTATATAAAGAACTCATGAGACTCCACTCTTCAGAGATTAGATGGCCAAGAAAACGTACTATAGCCCTCTCAGAAGTACTCGTCCTTATGAGTAATTCTACCAACCGAAATTACGAAAGCTTATTGATTCCTAATAATGACATTAATTCTTTAGGCCCTAATGGTCCGATGGTGGATGGAATCCATCCTTCCAAAGAATTTATTGATGCCTTATGGAGGATGCTCTATAATTATGATGTCTTTTGAAGAACGAACTCCTCATGAATCATTAATGACTAATACGACAAATCCAAACGAGACACCTCGACCTAAAATGATTCCTAAGGAACGAATATCGGGAGATTATAGACGTGACTTACGTTCTAAACTTTCTAGATCTTCGCATTCTGTTCTTTCACCTTCGTTAGAAGTAACAGAAAGTTTACCTAGTACTTCATCAGGGAGTACTAATAGTAGTTACAATGATAGGTTTAATGCTTATTCACCATATGTATCTAAAAAGCGTCCTGCTTCTTCTTCTCATACTATTAGTTCTAAAAGACTTCAAACATCTATTCCTATACCGCATCCAATTCAGCGTATGACCTTAGAACAAATAGGTTTAGTTCAGGGTCGTTTCAATATTTTTGCTTCTTATATGATGGCAATGACCCATCTAAATACTCCTACCATCAGTGAGGATGACATGAAAGCAATGGTTCTTTACTACTTAAAGGACTTTTCACCAACCTAATTTATCCAATGAATATTTTTTTCTTTTCCCGTCATGTTATGACGAGTGGGGGGGTATGTAAGGAATTTTCCTGTTACCCTGATCCCAAATTCATTTCCTCTAATATGTTTTAACCAACATATGTCATTAAGTATAAATTTTTTTGGTTTCAGATACTTTTCTAAAGTAATGCTTGATTTTGTTATCATTTTTTTGCCATTCATAATCATATCTCTTACTCTATTTTTGTTCTCAATTGCTTAATTGCATGAGTTTGTATATATATATATATCAAGTGTATTCAAGGATAAATCAAGGTATGCTTTCTTTACTTTATTTGTTTTCAATGAGATTTTCTTGGTAGACTCAAGCAAATAGTTAATTGGTGTTTTTAATTATTTATAAGGAATTCCAACTTTCCATAAATTGACGACTTGAATAAGATTCTTCAAAAAAGTTAAAAGAAAAGACCTCAACTTTGTTGAGGTAAGTTAAACTAAGTTAGGTTTAGTTTCTATTATTAAAAGGTTTTATTATGTATATAATGTATAACACTGTTAATATGGATAGAAAGTAATCTTTTATATAGCTTAAAAAGAAATAAAATATGTTTATAGGTCCATGGTCAGGGAACCTTTGTTTCCCCATCTCATATATCCATGGTCAGGGAACCTTTGTTTCCCCATCTCATATATCCATGGTCAGGGAGCGTTTGTTTTTCCCAGATTTCCATGGTGAGGGACCTTCTCTGTGTAATAAACGTTCATGGTTTGGAGCCTTCACTGTCACATATCCTACATCCAGTTTGAGGAATTTTATTTGTGACATTTCCATGGTTTGGAACTTTACCTTACCATATATATTCAGAATACTACGAAACTACAAGCATTTCCTTTGATTACATTTATTGTAATTAGCAACACTACACAGATTTTTAGTGTTACAAGATTTCCCCTATAGTGCATTGTTTATTCACATTTACTATTATATATAATTAAATTGTATTATAATAAAACAATTTAAGTGTGGTGAACTACAGTGTCATAATTATATCTCCTTTAATATACAGAGGAGTTGGAAATTGAGTGTAAAAAGCCAATAAAGACTAATCTTCATACTATAAAAATTATGAAGGTAATAAAATTATTTTCATAAGATTGATACAACTTAGGATTAAGTGATAAAAAAAATTTATAAATTTATTATTAACCTATATTTTGTTACATCATTCTCCATTGCATAAAAGAAAAACTATATTACGGTTCATATTATTATTTATTATTATTTTGTGTTATGTTGTGTGTAATGTTTTACAGTACTAGTGTGCCAGCGCAGTGTATCAGTGATTGAGTGATTGAATGTGTGTATTATATTCTTATTGCTGCAATTAGTTGCAATTAACCCAGGGATACTCTTAAGTTTCAACCTCATTATAAAACCTCACATATATATATATTATTTTATTAAATCATTATTATTATTCGTTTATTATTTTTCCCACATGTGAGTGGAAGTCTATGAGAGGAGTACTTCCTGTACACTTGCTCAGGTAATTATTTTCACCCTAATTGTTCCTCTAATACTCTCGCTTGCATGTGTGGGCATCATTATTTGTTCTAATTCTATATTTTTTTTCTTGCTTGAGTGTTGTGTCGCATGTTTACCTAACTTTAAGAAGCTTATCTCCTCTTCTGCTTTGTGACTTGATTTCAAGAGCCTTCCTATTTATCATCTCATCAATCATTTTTTTTGGAGTTAGCACTGGTACGTAACACATATTCTTATTTTTAAATTGGTATAAGTTCAGAGACAGTTGTAACTGTAGAAAGTTATTGAAACTTTCCTTTGGGGATATCGTTGTTCCCAAATGGTGAGAGAGCTACATTTAGTCACTTGACTCTCGTATTCAATAATCACCATAACTTTACTTTAAACCCCCAGTTAAAATTATAACAATATATATATAATATATATAATTCAATATCAAAGTTTTGTTATTGACTTTTCAATATTTCTATCAGTTTCAAAATTGTTTCCAATTAAAAATAATTAATAATTACCATTAGTAAGGAATTTGCTTTATAGTGTGAAGTTCACAGTTTTCATATGAAAATATGAATGTTAAGGATGTAAGTGTAATTTGCAGGACACAAATTATTTGGAAAAGGAAAGTATAATAAGTGCAGATTTTTAGAGGGAAATATATATATATATTAGTAATGATGTCCGCATTCACATCCTCATCAAAATTAACATCCTCATTCGTCTGCACTTGATGGAAGTTCTGTCTCTGCACTTCACCAAAATTTGACATCCACATTTGCATATGTTTCCATAAATGATATGACATCCATCATATATATAATATATATATATATATATATATATATATATATATATATATATATATATATATATATATATATATAATATATATATATATATATATATATATATATATATATATATATATATATATATATATATAGGAATCAAATAAAATATTTACTTAAATCTGTTTATCAAAACCTTGAATTTTTATATATTCATTATGGGTAGTTTTATTAATACTTTTTTTTTATCCTGAGTTTTTCCTTTTTTCCATAGTTGTAACACAATATTAAAGAATATCATTGGATATGTTTTTCTTAACTTGATTGTATGTGTATCTATGACCTTATTATTGAGATAAAATTATATAGATGTTACTGCCAGAATGAGATTCTATTTAAAATTATGGTAACTATTAGGTTACTGGCATATTGGCTTGGATTATTTAGTGTGCTTATGGATTAATAATAAGGAATATACCAATGTAAATAATATATTATAATTGAATATCATTCATATGAAACCTTGGTTGATGTTTATACCAACATTTTTTTACTTAATATATATACCAATGTAAATAATATATTATAATTGAATATCATTCATATGAAACCTTTTGATTTTATACCAACATTTTTTTACTTTTAGTTATTTATTTTTTTTAACATTTCAGACAACTGGCTTAACAGGCCTGACAGTGGTTAAAAATCCTCATCGTGTTCTTGGAGTTTTGTATGGAAAAATTGAAAGATGCTTAGAAAGATTTCCAGAAGATGCTGCGTATCGTAAATATACTGCAGAAATTATTTCACATCGTCACAATATTTTAAAATCAGTAAGTGTTAATTTAGTTAAAAATATCATTTGTTTCTATGATTTAAATAATTGTTAGTAACAAATTTTATTGATCTTGTTATTCCTATCAAAAGTTAAAAAAAAATTTTTTTTTAAAGACTGAACTAGACATCAGTATTTTTAATGACATATGAATCTACACATTGACCTATGAGTAGTAGTCCTTAAATAGCTTTTTCACTAGCCTGATAGTATGTTTATTGAAGTAAGTTATGAAAAAAAAAAAAAAAGATGGGTGTCAGCACTGTTTCTACTCATAACAAAGAAGTAATTTATTTTAAGTGAAAGTTTTAATTATCACTGAAGATTCATTGAAATGTTTCCTGGAATATTAACACGACCTAAGTAGAATTAAAGTACTTTTAAAAACTTTACATATATTTATTGTTATTAGTATTTTTTTTTTAATGAATATTTTGAAATTTTGAACGTTTGTGCAAGTAATATGGAGAAGTTACGAAGGAGTTTGACACGCGACGACTGTGTGGCAATCACAACATTGGCAGCTGAAGGAAACGGCTAACGCCAATTGGGCCGATGGTTCGGGGTCTCTCATGCAACTATCGGAAGGGTCCTACAGAGGTACGATTTGATACATGCTCACACCAGGCGACCTGGCCAAGGTAGGCCACGGGCAGCAACTGCCGAAGAGGCCAGATATATACGGTTAATGGCAGCTCGCGATCGACATGCAACACTACGTGACCATCCGAGTGCAGGCTGTCCATCAGCACGAATACTATTCGACGTCGCCTCGCGGAACATGGATACCACCCACGGAGGCCGGCAAGAGGGCCCCCGCTCACCAGGGAGCACCGAAGAGCAAGGATGGCTTTCGTACAACAGCCCCAGGATTGGGCGATTATCGTATTTACGGACGAGTGCCGATTCAATCTGGGCAGCCTTGACGGATGTTCCAGGGTTTATCGGAGGTGGCATGCACATACAAGAGATACTCCCCTTCGGTGGTGGGTACGTTATGGTTTGGGGTGGTATATCTTTCCATGCTCCGCACGGAGTTACACGTCTTCGATGCAGGATACCTAACCGGGCAACGATACATAACGGACATACTCGAACCGTACGTCGTACCATTTGGCCCCTACATCGGTGAAGCCTTCTTCTTCATGCAGGATAACGCCAGACCGCACGTAGCCAGATGTGTTGGTGATTACCTCAACACGGTAGGGATTCGAACATTGGACTGGCCCGCGTACAGTCCCGACCTAAACCCCATCGAGCATCTGTGGGACACACTGAAAAGGCGGCTGCGACGGCTACAGCACCAGCCACACAGCCTTAACGACCTGCGACAAACGGTTGTACGCCTATGAGAGGAACTGCCACAGGAAACTATCCAGGACCTCATCTCCAGCAGGCATCAACGGTGTTTAGCTGTCTTACATGCAAGGGGAGGCCACACAAGGTACTGACGGCCAGGGACAGGTGGCATGCCCATACACCCTGCAGGTTTGCACCGCACCCTACTTATATGCCACGTTGTCCCAGTTTCCCGGGGATTCCCACGGTGGGGCACCACAATATCCCCACTATGTATAACCATGTACTGTATATTAACAATGTTACTACCCGTTTTGTATGTTTCACTATCCTCCTATTGACGTTTGTTCCAGTGGTACAGTAATTTTGCTCTTCAGTATATATATATATATATATATATATATATATATATATATATATATATATATATATATATATATATATATATATATATATATATATATATATATATATATATATATATATATATATATATATATATAATATATATATATATAGAACCTGATATAACAAAAGTTGAAGAAAAAATAGGTGCTGGTCAAGTAGAGGAGCTCATCGTTCAAGCAGAAAATGAACTGTTCTTAGCAAGAAAGATGCTGAACTGGAAGCCGTGGGAACCTTTGATAAATGAACCTCCTCCAAATCAGTGGAAATGGCCAATATAAATTTAAAATTAAATTAGTTAACCTTTCGTTCTAATTAGAGACTGTATATATTAGGTATTTGAATTGATGTTTAAAGAGTTTGTTTATGAACGTATCAATAAATGTATTTATTAAGATTTTAGTAAGTTCTATTTAGATCCTTTTAACATATTAAGATGTATTGATTATTTATGTATTTTTTGTCATTAATTAGCATTTGGCTTCATATACTGTATTTACTTAGTTAAGCCACAAATTATGTTGTCTTTGTGAATTTTTAATTTATGCATTTTATACACATTATGCTTTTTGTTTTTGATGAAACATCCTCTTATTTCTTGCCTTTCAAAATGGGTTCGTAATGTTCTGTTTCATCTCCCACACTCTTTGTACTTTTCATAAACAATCTTCACAGAGGTACTCCAACCATTCTGTTGCTGATGATGTCATTACATTTCTCTCTTTTATTAATTTCAAGCCTTCATCTTGATTTGACTATAGAATTACCTGAAGATGATCGTTTTGCTCAATTCTTGATGCACGGGGTGGAGTCTCGTTGGAATCGCCTTTGCATTGGGTATTTTAAACACTACTATCTAGCATCTCTTCCTCAGAAACAATTTCAAAATTCCATTCTTCCTTTTGATAATGTTATCTTTTCTGCTGTTAACAATTTAAACTTTCTTGGTTTTACTATAGACTAATATCTTGGGTAACATGATGTTGCTGTGAGTTTAGGTGGCTTCAAAAGAAACTAAAACAGCTGGACAGGTTCGAGTCTTAGAAAGATTTATCAATAGTCCCATATTCAGAGTCTCTACTCGGAATGGC
The DNA here is from genome assembly GCA_009176605.1 of Armadillidium nasatum. NCBI lineage: Eukaryota > Metazoa > Arthropoda > Malacostraca > Isopoda > Armadillidiidae > Armadillidium > Armadillidium nasatum. The sequence goes on from SEYY01019899.1 coordinate 7,126, forward strand.
TTTTGTAGCTACTACAGATAGCATGTGTTTGAATTATCTATCTTCTTAAACTCTGACTCTTATGCATCTCTCTCACTGCATGAAAGATTTTTTCATAACTTTTATGTCAAGATTGGCAACTCTAGAATTGCTTGGTGTGGTTCATTTTTTTCCACTCACCTTAGTGTAAACTTCTTTACCTTCTGATCCCAACCCATGAGGATTTGTAATGTTTAATCTGGGTGAGTTTATGTGCGTATGAAACTTTTTAGAAAGGTTACTGTTAATGTTGGCTTCATTAAAAGAAAAGAGATGCTATTGTGTGTATTAAATGAATATAACAAGAAACGTTCATGCCTGTTACTGTTGGCTATGTTAGGAATCTATTTTCCTCGATTTTTTATTAATATTTACCACCTAATACTTTATATCCGAAAAAGAGATGTAACCAAAGATGATGTTAGACTATAAATTGTATAGCACCTTTTTGTTAATCCATCGGAAATGTTGTTCTTAAACTATGGTTACTTCTCAAAAACTTTATTTCGAAATACATAATTTTGTTACAGCTAACGCATGGTTATACCTAGTTTTAAATTTTTTTATTCATCAAAAGTTAATTAATTTTATATTGACAATGTGAATGTCTATAGTTTTTGTTTTTAAAGAAAGTTTTTTTTTAAATTCTCTTTTTGGTTAATGTAGTATTTTACTTATTTCTAAAAATGAAAATATTTAATGTTTATAACCGAAATTCTTTTATCGAAAGTGTCGTTCTCTCTTAGATTACTTCACCACGGGGAAATGATCCAAATTTGCATGTGTATTGAACATACTATTTTGCTCACAGCTATCTCATTGCAAGGGAAATCCACTGGTCTGTTCTTTCTGTCTTACATCTTCCTTTCTCAATTCATCAAATCTTTGTTTACTGATTACAAGAAGTGCGTTTTTCTCAGCCTTACATAGCATACCCTTCCAAAATCATCTTTTTTTATATATTAATAGTCTCACTTTCTTAGCAGTGCCTTATTGACTTTTCTTTGAGAACTAGAAATGTTCTTTAAAATTTATCCTTTCTAAGTAGTCCATCCTTTTTATTTTCTATTGGTGTTGTCACTGATGTTTATTTTTCGTTCCAGTGTCTCCATTTCTTAGTGAGCAGCAATGGCACTTGCGTAATCCTGAAAAAATTACAGAAATTTGTATTTCTTTTCTTACCTAATGATTCTTTGCATCATGTAGCCCCTTGTTATTAACTTCAACATTTAAAACGAAGATTTATTTATCATTTTCTAATTTTTAAGTATTTTAAACGAAGATTTAGATTACTACTATCTAATTTGAATCTTGTGATAATTTTATTTTGTAAGTTGTTTAACACTTTCAATTCTTCATTTTTATATCGTGTAAATTTTCTATCAAGTTGTTAAAGTAATATAAATGTTTTTAGATTGTTATTGGTAAATATGATAAGTTCCTCAAGCTGTAACGTAATATTACTATACCTAAATTTAAATTAGGGTTCTGTTTGTATTGACTTGTATGAAAAAGACGTTTTTATGTTTGGAAAGTATTCATGCTTGTTTAGAAGACAAATTTTGGGTGAACATACACCGCATGTTAAGTGAGTTACTGTTAAACGTTTGAGGTAAAAGTGAAAACGAAATCTTTGAGATTAAGAAAATAAGATTATAATTATCAATTTAATTCAGTTGGTTGCAAATTTGAAACCAACTTTGAGGTAAATTAGTAATTTGACAACTATAGAATTGCTCCTTGTATTTTTCGCCCCACCTAACTTCAAAATTCTTTACCTTCTTTTGATCCACACCCATGAGGACTTTTACATCCGAGTGAGTGCATGAAAACTTTTAGAAAAGGTTTATGCCTGTTACTGCTAACAAGCTGAACATCTTTATTGCGAATTTACAGTATGAATGTAGCAGTAATGAGCTGTGAGAAAGGATTAGAAGTATTTAGAATGTTTGACTTGAAAAAATATATTTTTAAAATGCAAAATTTATGTTAAAATCTATTCCAGGTTTGTGAATTTTTTACTTTACACTTTACCAAAGTATGTAATCAAAAACTGAAATTAACAGTTAAATGTTATCATTACAAGTGATAGCTTCAGTGAAGTCATTTTTTTGTCATGTCTATATTGATCTTTGAATTTAGGCTTTTAAATTCAATGAAGATTCAAGGTTAACGTCTGACGTTTGTCAATATTTAACCTTTCCTATTTTCTTGAGACTATTCCAATTCGAGAGGAAGTATCTACGTTTCTTGCATTGGTAACAGTATATAGTGATTTTTTAGTGATATTTTTGCACTTTAATATGGGATTTTCTTCAAAAAACTTCAAACCAAACATGGAGTCTCTTAATATTCAAGCTGAATAAATCCATTTACAAATAAAATTAACTATTAAAGGTACTTTTAACAAATCATTAAACAACTTAGAGGTTTATTAAACCGTAATTGACTTCTTTTAAGAATCCAAATTTTTCCAGTTCGCTTTTGTTTGATATTGAAGTCGAAGATTGTACCCAAAAAATAATAATGTAAGCACTTTCCCTTTGTTGAATGTTGCTAAATAAGTACTTCATGTTACTTGATTCCTCAAATGCTAGCGTAAAAATTTTATTTATATTCAGAAATCACATTTTTTTGCTATAAAATTTTACCTTAATTAGGAGGTAAATTTTGATGTCATTAGCATAAAAAAAGTTATATCACCAAGTTACTTTTTAGAATATTTAGTTTCATGAATGTTTGGTAAACCGATTTCCTAAATATAATTTAAATGCTTTGAACCCATTTGCTAGCCCCATGAAGATGAATCTTCCATCTTTTCACATAAAATTTGGGCATAATAATTAAAGCTATTATT
>SEYY01019899.1:25000-27500 GCA_009176605.1 Armadillidium nasatum
CAGGCACCATTTCTCGTTAAAATTGCTAGCATTCGCCCACATACCTCACTCAAATTCTTCTTAATATCATATTTGTGACAAATAGAAATTAAGAAAGTCAAAGAAGTAAATACAACATACATTTGAGCTTCTTCCCCAACATATCGTACAAAACAACTCTGGTACAACCCCATTTAAGGAGAAAAAAAAATGCACCCAAGCAAAACTCCTCAATATGACAGCACATTACAAGAATCAACTTTAGTATCAGCAAAATCTATCTCAAAACCCGCGAGCCAAACTATCTCAACCAACATTTTACCTCACAATAGTAATAAAACAAACCACCTAGCCCAAAACAGACGATATTTGCAAGACACAGGTCAGATTCACAGACTTTCAAACACAAAAAAAGGAAAAAAAACTCATTCACTCCGCAAACTTTACAGGATTCCACAATGAATCTAATAGGAAAACACTAACTTCTCAAAGACCTTTACTACCCATTAATATTACTCTACTGAACGATCTGCGGCTCCAACCTGAGGAGGTCAACGAGTTCTTGGGTACGGTGAGCTATATAACTCCCCAATGAAGGTGGGCTAAGGATTACTATATATATATATATATATATATATATATATATATATATATATATATATATATATATATATATATATATAATATATATATATATATATATATATATATATATATATATATATATATATATATATATATATATATATATATATATATATATATATATATATATATATATATATATATATATATATATATATATATATATATATATATATATATATATATATATATATATATATATATATATATATATATATATATATATATATATATATATATATATATATATATATATATATATATATATATATATATATATATATATATATATATATATATATATATATGTCAGGTTTAATCATATATATATATATATATATATATATATATATATATATATATATATATATATATATATATATATATATATATATATATATATATATATATATGTAGTAGTTTTGTTTAAAAGACATGCTTTTTAAATTTTACTAAGCAGTTTCAAATTATATAACCAGCAGTAAAATCTTTATGATTTCAATTTCTGATAGAGAGAGAGAGAGAGAGAGAGAGAGAGAGAGAGAGAGAGAGAGAGAGAGAGAGAGAGAGAGAGAGAGAGAGAGAGAGAGAGAGAGTAATATTGCTTCGAAAAATTTGTAATAAACTTGTCTATATAAAGAATCTCTACAATAAAGGAATCAAGTAAGAATGAGAATAGGCGTGGCCTCTAAATCAAGACTCCGCCCACTGTTTCAGTGACTATAAAGGTAAGATAGGTTGAAATGATCTTAGTAGCCACCCTGCAGTATTTATGTGGGGTTCGGTGTAGTAGTGCACAATCGTAGCTGAAGAGAGCAAGAAAACTACTTTTTTTTCCCCCATTGATTCAAACCAACGCTATTATTTACCTGTATTACTTGTCTCTTAATTATATCTTCACAATGCATATCAGAAATTTGGACCCCACAGGTCTTTACTGACTTCTCCTGACGAAGTTAAAGCTATATACAAAATTTATATATATATTTAAATAACAATATATATATATATACATATATTCTCTTCAAACTGACCTGACCAATAAATCCGTGCTAACTTTGGCACTGCCTAATTTTCTTGTCAAGAAGACACTATCACAGTCAAAAATGGGTGCCAACTTAGACCCTACTGGGTTGTACTAATTACTTCAGTTCTTAATTATAAGAAGATACCAAATAATTCATTTTTAAGGTAAGGAAAAAAATGCTGATTTGGCAAAAAAAAAAAAATTTTTTTTTAAAAATTAAAAATTTATCTATTTTAAAATTAAAAAATAAATACTAATAAAATTATTTTTATAATGCTACTGTAACTCAAACTACTACTACTACTACTAATACTACTACTACTAATAATAATAGTAATAATAATAATAATAATAGTAATAATTATAATGATAATAATAATAATAATAATAATATTAATAATAATAATAATAATAATAATAATAATAATAATTAATAATAATAATATTGAGCTGCTAAAATAATAAATTTTTCTTATTTTATTACTTATGATGAAACTACAATTATTATTAGCATGTGACAATAATAATAATAATAATAATAATAATGATAATAATAATAATAATAATAATAATAATATAATATAATAATATAATAATAATAATAATAATAATAATAATAATAATAATAATAATAATATAATAATAATAATAATAATAATAATAATAACAATAATAATAATAATAATAATAATAATAATAATAATAATAATAAATAATAATAAGAATAATAATAATAAGAAGAAGAAGAAGAAGAAGAAGAAGAATATTATATATATATATATATATATATATATATATATATATATATATATATATATATATATATATATATATATATATATATATATA
>SEYY01019899.1:47500-50000 GCA_009176605.1 Armadillidium nasatum
TGGCATTGGTTTCCGGGTTTTTTTCCCAACTCCGGTGGAATCGAGAAGGCCTTTTTCCTTTGTTCACCTGAGAAGATATATATATATATATATATATATATATATATATATATATATATATATATATATATATATATATATATATATATATATATATATATATATATATATATATAATTATATTTATACATCACACCGTATCCCGCATAATGCTGGGTGGCGTCAACTGCAGGAAAATTCCTGCAGTCGTACATGGGAAGACAAAAAAAAAAACTGGTTAAAAGGAATCCCAGACCCTAGAACCATGCGAAGAACTATTCTTCATGATCCAGACTTGTCGCCCAATTCAATCTCGTGTTTTAAATTTTATATTCGTTAATGTTAATGTTGAAATTTTCACTTAAGCCGAAAGTATGTAATTTGAAAGCTTTGTTACTCCTTAAATTTTTATATTAAGTTAATTGCGATTTATTAAATTTTTTTATAAAAATATTTTATAAAAAATTATTTTAAAATAAATCTGTTATTATTTTTAAGTTCGAAAAATAATTTTCTTTTTAGTACAATTCTACAGCGTACTCTAAACAGTCCTTCCAATTTTCTTGTCTTTTCTTCTCTTCTCTACTCTTTCTCTTCTTTTCTTCTCTTCTACTCTTCTCTTCTCTTCTCTTCCAACTGATTCTTCTATCTTTTCTTTTCCCTTCTGGTTTAAGCACCTCCACTCACGACGACAGCCAAATCATATATATTATATATATATATATATATATATATATATATATATATATATATATATATATATATATATATATATATATATATTATATATATATATATATTATATATATATATATATATATATATATATATATATATATATATATATATTATATATATATATATATTATATATAATATATATATATATATATATATATATATATATATATATATATATATATATATATATATATAATATATATATATATATATATATATATATATATTATATATATATATATATATATATATATATATATATATATGTGTGTGTGCGTGTGATGTGCATGTATAATAACAGTTCCTTACCGATCTTTTAGGTCAAGAGTAATTCTAGGAGTAAAGAATTTTCAATGATGTATTATTATTATTATTATTATTATTATTATTATTATTATTATTATTATTATTATTATTATTATTATTATTATTATTATTATTATTATTATTATTATTATTATTATATTATTCTTATTATTATTATATATTTTATTTTTCTATTTTTCTTATTATTATTATTATTATTATTATTATTATTATTATTATTATTATTATTAATTATTGTAATTATTTTCTATTTATTATTATTATTATTATTATTATTATTATTATTATTATTATTATTATTATTATTATTATTATTATTATTATTATTATTATTATTATTATTATTATTATTATTAATATTATTATTATTATTGTAATTATTTTCTACTTATTATTCTTATTATTATAATTATTACTATATAAAAAGAATAATAATAATTAATAAAAATATAAGAAAATTAATAATGACAGTTAATAATGATAATTAAAAAGAAATAATAATAATAATAATAATAATAATAATAATAATAATAATAATAATAATAATAATAATAATAATAATAATAATAATAATAATAATAATAAACAAAGGAGAGAGAGAGAGAGAGAGAGAGAGAGAGAGAGAGAGAGAGAGAGAGAGAGAGAGAGAGAGAGAGAGAAAGATGTTGCTAAAGAGAGTGATTGAAAGAAAAAGCAAAAATTAAAGAGAGAGAGAGATAGAGACAGACAGAAAGACCGACATAGGCAGAGAGACAGACATACAGACACAGAGAGAGAGAGAAAGAGTGATACGGTCAAAGAAGCAGAGAAAGAGAAAAAGAGAGAGAGTGTGAGAGGATAAGAAAGAGGATTAAAAGAGAGGTGGATAGTGATAGATATAAAAGAAGAGACATAGTCAAGATAAAGACAAAGTGTAAAAGAAAGATAAGGAGAGAGAAGGAGATAGAGAGAGAAGGAAAGAGAAAGAAAAAAGAAGAAAAAGTAAGAGAAAGAGACAAATAAAAAAAGAAAGAAAGAAAAAGAAATGAAAATAAGATAGGAATGAAAAGAAAGTAAGAAAGAAAGAGAGAAAGATAGAAAGAATGAAAATAGGAAAGAATGAAAGAAAATAAGAAATAATGAAAATAGGAAAGAAAGATATAAAGAAATAAAGAACGAAAATGAGAAAGAAAAAGAAAGAAAGAAAATTAGAAATCAAAACAGAAACAAAATAGGAATGAAAAAAAGAGAGAGAGATAGAAATAAAGAAAGAATAAAATAGAAATGAAAGAAAGAATTAAAACAGAAAGAAAATAAAGAGAGAGAGAGACACACACAGACAGACACACACAAAATGTCAATGACACAGTGACACAAAATCAAAGAGAGCAACAAACACAAAAAGTCTCAAACAT
>SEYY01019900.1:0-5000 GCA_009176605.1 Armadillidium nasatum
TAATAATAATAATGTATGCTAGAGTGTGTTCTTAAATAACTCAACCAAAACAAACCAGAATCCAGTAGATGAGTAGAATTAGAAGTAGTACCTACTTGTGGAACTACTATTGTAGAACTTGTGGTAGTGCCAGTAGGTGTGTAACAGAAGAGATAATGATAGTAGTAGAAGTAGGTGGTAGTTGAGCGGTTGATAGTGGTATTAGCAGAAGTAGGTGGTAGGGTAATTGAAGGTAGGTGGTAATTAGGGTGGTAGGGGGTAGTTGAGGTAGGTGATAGTGGTAGTAAGAGTATCATTTGATCGTGGTAATAGTAGTAGGTGATGGTAGCAGTAATAGTAGTAGTAATTGTGGTATTAGTGGTAGCACTCATAAACTAGACAAATTGTAGCAATATTATCAGTTGTTCGCGAATATAATAATAATAATAATAATAATAATAATAATAATAATAATAATAAATAATAATAATAATAATAATAATAATAATAATAATAATAATAATAATAATAATAATAATAATAATAATAATAAACCAAAACCTGCAATCCATATGCAAACAACTGTATATAATATATTATATTATATATTATGTAATATATATATATTATATATATTAAATATATATAATATATATATAATAATATATTTATATTATTATATATATATATTATTAAAAAAAAAAAAAAAAAAAAAAAAAAATATAAATATATAATATATAAATTATAATATATATATATTAATATATAAATATCAACATAACGCACGGACAGGTTTTTTCCGTTACTCACTATTGGCTGTTTGCAGTTTTTTTTTTTTTTTTTTTGAAAAGATTTTAGTTTCATAAAGTTTCGTTCTCGTCAAGACAATAGATATTGTTAATATTAAAACTCAATCTTACTACTGATCATAATTGCAACTCAGATTTATTGTAATTAGTATTGTCCATTTGTCTGTCTCTCTCTCTCACTCCTTCTATGGGTATCTTTCTATTTGGGTGTGAAACTGTGTATGAGAGTCTCTCTCTCTCTCTCTCTCTCTCTCTCTCTCTCTCTCTCTCTCTCTCTCTCTCTCTCTCTAGGTATTTTTATATCTGGGTGTAAGTATATGCGTTAGCCTCTCTGTCTCTGTGTATGTGAGTATTTTTTTTACACATCACCAAAATCGGGCAAGCCCTATTTAAGGAGGGGGTGTTATAGTAATGAAAGAATAAGAAAAACCAGACAAGTCCCATCTATCGCAAATTACGTAGGTGAGCACAGACGTTGGCTTTAAAGTAATTGAGATTAATTTCGGCAGGAAAACACAGAAGATGGGAGAATTCCACAAAACAGAGGGTGGCTGGAAAGGAGGAGGCACCACAGCGGACAAGCCTGGAGTTGCCTATGTTCGCTCAAAATTTATGTGTAGACAATGCACCCCTTGTGCTACTAGGCCGCCGTAAAGGTGGAGGCATACGAGTGGACAGTTCCCTCGAGCATTTGTCGCTGGGCTACCTATAGAAAAGAGATACTGCACCAACGTCACGCCGCAAAGATAAAGGGTCAAGTGAATTAGAAAGAGCGGAACAATTTATCTTTTAGCTAAAAAAGAATGGTGAAACCTGAACCACCTCAGATATGAGAGCAGTACTCCATATAATGGCAGATGAGGCCCTTGTGTAATTAAAGTAACTGCGAAGGAAAAAAAATTCTCGCAGTCTATACAAGATTCCCAGTTTCATTGACGCAGCCTTAGAGACCATTGTGATGTGAAATATCAAAGACATTTTTTTTTGTTTATGTGAAGGCCAAGGATGTTTATACTGTCAACAGGAGAGACGGGAGAATCATCGAAAGAAATAGAAAAGTTAGGAGTTTCTTTGAGAGGGAGATTTCAAGAAGTTGAGATTTTAAAGAGTTGAATTTCAGAAGGTTGAGACGACACCACTGGGAAATTCTATCCAGATCTGCAAGAATGAAATCGGAAAGATTAAGACGAGAGTCAACTCTCTCTCTCTCTCTCTCTCTCTCTCTCTCTCTCTCTCTCTCTCTCTCTCTCTCTCTCTCATTCGAACCTGCATGCGGATGCTATAAATAGAACATTCAATACTGACCTCTTATAATATATATATATATATATATATATATATATATTATATATTAATATATATATTATATATATTATATATATATATATATATTATATATATAACTCAGTAGCAAATAATAATTGGCAAACGTTTTCGGAATTTTATGCTCCCTCATTAAGCCAGAGAGAAAAAAAAGTGAAAACGGAGACATACTCTATGGAAAGCGATTTCTGATAAAAAAAAGACCAAAAAAATTTATTTCTTAAAGATATTAACGTAATAATAATAATAATAATAATAATAATAATAATACGAATAATAATAATAATAATAATAATAATAATAATATGTAAAAGGGAAGGGTCTCTGGACCCTTCAGGTACTCACCCTGTAGAAGAGACTCAGGGGGTAACCAATAATAATAATAATGATAATAATAATAATAATAATAATAATATAATAATAATAATAATAATAATAAAATAATGATACAGTTTATTTCATTTTAAATGTGGAGATTGTTAGGAATGTTTGTGTGTGAAATTAGCGACGAAGTAAATTTACTGACCTTTTCGTTTTTTGTTGCTAGATTTATTTATTTGGTTGCTAGATTTTATTATTACTTACTAAGTAAATTGATGGAACTCTTTTATTTTTTGGTGCAAAATTTTATTATTACCTACGAAGTAAATTTGTGAACTTTTTCGTTTTTTGTTGCTAGATTTATTTATTTGGTTGCTAGATTTTATTATTACTTACTAAGCAAATTTATGGACCTTTTCGTTTTTGTTGCTAGATTTTATTATTACCTACTAAGTAAATTTCTGAACATTTTCGTTTTTTGTTGCTAGATTTATTTATTTGGTTGCTAGATTTTGTTATATATATATATATATATATATATATATATATATATATATATATATATATATATATATATATATATATATATATATATATATATATATATATATATATATATATATATATATATATATATATATATATATATATATATATATATATATATATATATATATATATATATATAGTATATTCAGTTAGACAACTTTGGAAAGTAGTATAGAATATACATTGAAAGTTAAAGGTCAGGTAGGTCAATCTAAGGTCAAAATATTTATCTCAAATAAAGATTCTGCAAATGGATGAACGAATGCACGCCCGCGCGCACACACACACAGACACACACACACACACACACACACACACACACACACACATTTAATCCACGTATGTAATATATTGTACTTATTTACAGGTAAAAACTTAAAGTTTACTTGTTTATTGGATGAAAACGTATTTGTTTATGGGTAAAAAATGTACTTGTTTATACAAAATTTTTTTTTTTTTTTTTATGAAAAATGTACTTATTTAAAGATAAAAAAAAGTACATGTTTAGGGTAAATATTAACTTTTTTTATGGACAAAAAAGTACTACATGTTTAAAAGTTAAAAAAAAAAAATACATGCTTGTGGCAAAAATATAATTGCTTATGGGTTTAACGCAAAGGGCATAGCGTGAAAAACACTTCAGGTTTCTGTGGACCTGACCCCACGTTCTCCTAAACTACACCCCCTTATTCCCATATATATATATATATATATATATATATATATATATATATATATATATATATATATATATATATATATATATATATATATATATATATATATATATATATATATATATATATATATATATATATATATCTGGATGTGAATGTATGTGTCAGCCTCTCTATGTCTCTATGTGTGTTGTGTGTGTGTGTGTGTGTGTGTGTGTGTGTGTGTGTGTGTGTGTGTGTGTGGTGTGTGTGTGTGTGTGTGTGTATGAATTTAAGAGAAGTTGGATGTGATAATGTTCGCAAACTTTTATATTAAAACTAAAAGACAAAGAAATGGCGAATAATAATAATAATAATAATAATAATAATAATAATAATAATAATAATAATAATAATAATAATAATAATAATAAATAATAATAATAATAATATTATTATTATTATATATAAAAAAATATATTAAAATATTATATATATATATATATATATATATATATATTATATATATATATATATATATATATATATATATATATATATATATATATATATATATATATATATATATATATATATATATATATATATATATATATATCAGAGGCATTTTTACAATATGCTTTGTACCCCTTCCAGTATACCCTTTTCGTATTATCATATTAATAAGGTTAAACATATAGCGATCTTTAAATGAAATGTAAATCCGTGTTAATTCGATATACCCTTTGTTATTGGGTATAGAACCTTGGGTTTAAGAACCCCCGAAAGGAGAGAAGCGTTGGCACCAACGCTTATATAAGTTTTCTTGGTTACATGTTCCATTATCTCCAAAGGTTTGTAAGATTTAGTTCATTAGAAAGTGATGTGGAGAGCATCACATGCTCTCATAGCTTGTGGTTCACTCGCTCTGAACTCGTTATAGCATGAAGGGAAGTATTTTGTCTGCCTGGAGGGAAGGTATATGTCCTCCTTGGTGAGGTCCGCCCTCTAAAACAAAACAAAAAAAAAAAAGAAAATGTTGTAGATATCCTACAAGTACGGTTATTTAAGATTGCTTTTTTATGCGGATAATTCGCTACCATGGATTCGAATGTGGATGTTACATATATCACCAACCATTGTATTTACTAAATGAAAGTAAAACTATTATATTTATATTTCCGTTATGGAAAATAGGCTTTGTCTTCTATTCTTGGCACATTGTTGCCAAATGTAACCTTTGTCTTTTCACACACTGTTGCCAAATGACTTTACTGCTGCATTTTTTCTTGTTTATAATACTTGTACTACTTTTGCTTGCCTTATAACGCGTGTCATTTCCTCGTTTTCAAGTAAAATGACC
>SEYY01019901.1:12500-15000 GCA_009176605.1 Armadillidium nasatum
TTAATAGTAATATTCTCGTTACATTATTGATGATGTTCGTGATTCAACAAAATACAGAAAATTCTGCCTTTGTAGTAATATCTTTAGTATAAAGTTTATGTAAAGTTTGAGGGAGGGGTACTAGTCCTCTAAGCTTGGCCCCATCTCACAGCTCCAACTCCTTCCAAACACAGCACCTGCAACATTTTTCTCCTACAATGTCTTATCCATCTTTCTATGTATTTTTCTTTGTATTGTTCAATAAAACTTTGACATAGAATATCTAAAAATTTTCAACAGTAACTGATGGCGAAAATGACTGCCACTCGGAAATAAGATTTAAATTATACTGGGTACATATATCGAGGAAAGAGTGTAACCAATTTCCTCTCAGATGGCACTGGCACCCCTCTCGGTGTTTTGTAGCACTGTCACTAGCACCCCCTACAAAAATTGGGCCCTACTATTCAAGTATATTTCCATGATTATTCAGAATATATTTACAATATATAAAATTAGGTGTTCCCATTCGTTTATTAAAAGAAAATTGAAATTTCATTAATTAATTACAAAAAAAAGTGTAAAATACGTTAGGTTAGGTCAGGCTAAGTTTAGTCGAGAGTAATTCGTTAGGTTAGGTTAACATTAGTCGTTATTTTTTTTTTTATTTTTTTTTTTTTTAAGCATAGTAATATTCGAAATATAAATAAAACGTAAATTGCGTATCAGCAAACCCTCCCATAAAATTCTACATCCGCAATCATCCTCAGATAAGACATCCGTCGCTACACCCGAATTATTATAAAGGCCAGAATAGAACCTTCGAATCAATCATTTTAGTAGTCTTAATAATAATAATAATAATAATAATAATAATAATAATAATAATAATAATAATAAAATTATCATTATTATTATTATTATTATTATTATTATTATTATTATTATTATTATTATTATTATTAATAGTGTGTTATTATTAATAATATATTTATTATTATTATTTTCATTATTTTTAATATTATTTAATTGTTAATATTTTTATTATATAATTTTAAAGCATACGAATTTACGTATGCTATAAAATTTATTAATTATTTTATAATAATAATAATAATAATAATAATAATAATATAATAATATATAATAATAATAATAATAATAAATAATATAATATTAATAATAATAATAATTATTATTATTATTATTATTATTATTATTATTATTATTATTATTATTATTATTATTATTATTATTATTTTTAAATACTGTTTATTGTTATTTTATTATTATTTTAATATTATGTTGATTGTAATATATCATTAAGTATTATTATTAATGTTTTGTTTAATATTATTATTATTATTATTATTATTATTATTATTATTATTATTGTTTTTAATATTATGATTTGATTAATATTATTATTTTTTTTATCATTGTTATCATTATTATTATTATTATTATTATTTATTATTATTATTATTATTATTATTATTATTATTATTATTATTATTATTATTATTATTATTATTATTATTATTATTATTATTATTATTATTATTGTTATTATTATTATTATTATTATTATTATTATTATTATTATTTATTATTATTATTATTATTATTATTATTATTTATTATTATTTTATTATTATTATTATTATTATTATTTTGTTAATTATTTTTGGTATTTTATTATTATTATTATTATTATTATTATTATTATTATTATTATTATTATTATTATTATTATTATTATTATTATTATTATTATTTTTATTATTATCATTATTATTTTAGTTATTGTTGTTATTATTATTATCTTTATTTTAATGTTGTGTTAATTGTTATTGTTACTTTTATTTTTAATGTTGTGCTTATTGATGTTATTTCCATTATTATTATTATTATTATTATTATTATTATTATTATTATTATTATTATTATTATTATTATTATTATTATTATTATTTTCAATATTTCTTTTTATTAATATATTTATTTTTATTTATTTATTTATTTTATTATTATTACTATTATTAATTGAGGAAGAGATAAAAGCCTCGAACTAAGATTCCCATTAGCGAGGGCGTGACTTTTCTTCCATGTTAGAAACCCGCAAAAAACAATCCTATTTGTTATCCTCCCACTTGCGGGTCATAGACGGGTAATTGCGGGCTTTAGGCGGGTATGATGCTAGACGGATGCATGGACAGTTAAGGAAAATTCTGTTTATTTCTTCATTAGGTAGACACTTTGTTGCTTGGCAGGTTAGGATTAGGTAAGAATGAGCTTAGGAATAAGAAGAAAAGAAAATGTTTCCTAGTTAGTGATATATATAATATATATATATATATATATATATATATATATATATATATAATATATATTATATATATATATATATATATATATATATATATATATTATATATATATTGAGTGTTTGAAAAAGGAGGCAACCCTCTAATTTTATATGAATAAAATGACATTTATGTTACTTTTCTAATAAATGTTGA
>SEYY01019901.1:20000-27500 GCA_009176605.1 Armadillidium nasatum
AATTGTGTATGGGCTTATCTCGCTCAGTAAAGATGACTTTATATATATATATATATATATATATATATATATATATATATATATATATATATATATATATATATATATATATATATATATATATATATATATATATATATATATATATATATATATGGGAAAAGAAAAGAAAGAAGCATGAGATGGAATATAAAGAAGAGAAGAGAAAAGTTTGGTTTGGATTAGGTAACAGTGTTGGATCATGCGAGGAGAGTCAAAAGCAAGGGCGACAGGACTAGTAACCCCGTCTTATAATTATTGCTTACTGCTTGTAACAACTCCAGGACCAGCATGGAAAACCTCAGCTCCAAGAAGCATGATCTTCTGGAGAGCTCTTTGAGAAAGTGTTTAGAGGCTAGATAGGGAAAGTGCTAGTCCCTTTAAAAAGGTGAAAACCCTACTTAGGAGTTTAAATAAAACTCGAAGACTGGCCTTTTAAGAGCAGATAGCGAAATATGCTCGTCCCACTGAAAAGTACTTATATATATATATATATATATATATATATATATATATATATATATATATATATATATATATATATATATATATATATATATATATATATATATATATATATATATATATATATATATATATATATATATATATATATATATATATATATATATATATATATATATATATATATATATATATATATATATATATATATATATATCGGTGAATCTTTTGCTGTCGCCCTGGATATATCGAAAGCCTTCGATAGAGTCTGGCACGAAGCTTTTATTTCCAAACTCCCCTCTTTCGGTATCTATCCTTCTCTCTGTGATCTTTTCTCTGATTTCCTTTCCGGCCGTTCTATAGCCGCTGTTGTTGACGACCACCGTTCTTCCCTTAAACCTATTAATAGTGGTGTTCCTCAGGGTTCTGTCCTATCCCCAACACTTTTTCTACTTTTCATTAATGACCTTCTTTCTATTACCTCATCTCCTATCCACTCCTATGCTGATGACTCCACACTTCATTACTTCTTTCAGTTTGAAAGACGTTCCACCCAACAGCAGTTGATAGACTCGAGAAGGGTAGCCTTGGAGCAACTAACCTATGATCTTTCACGTATTTCCAATTGGGGGAGAGAAAACATGGTTGCTTTCAATGCCTCAAAAACTCAGTTCCTCCATCTCTCCACTCAACACAATCTTCCAAAACAACTTTGAAATCTTCTTCGAAAACACACAACTCAAACCTTCATTTGTTCTTAATATTCTTGGCGTATCCTTTTCTCGTGATCTTTCTTGGAAAGATCACATTACTTCTCTTTCTAAACAAGCTTCTAAGAGGTTGGGTGTTCTGAGGTGCCTTCAGAATTACTTCACGCCACCCCAGTTGCTTGCTCTATATAGAGGTGTTGTTCGCCCTTGTATGGAGAATGCGTCGCACATCTGGGGTGGTTCCACTCATACAGTTCTCCTTGAGAAGGTGGAGTCTAGGGCTTTTCGTCTCATCAACTCTCCTACTCTTACTAACTCTCTCCAATCTCTTTCTGCCCGTCGAATTGTTGCGTCACTCACTATTTACTATCGCTATTACAAAAGACACTGCTCTTCTGAACTCTCTCTCGTCGCATACCTCCTCCATTGAAAAGAGCTTGTGTTCACGACTTTCTACACAGTCTCATCCTTTCTCTATCCAACTCTCTGACCCCAGACTTAACCGCTATGCTCAATCTTACATATACTCTACTGGTAAAGTATGAAACACACTCCCTCTATTTGTTTTCCCAACTTCCTTTGACTTGCATACTTTCAAACACCGTGTATCTGGACATGTTGGCCTCCTTCGATCAAGATAAGATTTTTCCAACTCTGGTGGAATTTGGTAGGCTTCTGGCCTTTGCTCACCGGAGGATAAATATATATATATATAAATATAAATATATATATATATATATATATATATATATATATATATATATATATATATATATATATATATATATATATATATATATATATATATATATATATATATATATATATATATATATAATGATGTAAGTATTATTCTAAATAAGTAAAAATATCTTTCTTATAATTCTAATGGAGATAAGATTACATTATAATTGTTCCATCTAAACCAAATGAGGAAATGCAAAGAGAATGACTCATTCCATTGATTTTGTCCTGGGCTTTTCGACCGCCTATTTTCTCCCGCCCGATCTTCGGCGCCAAAAAGGAGCTAAAGTGGGCGTGGCCTCAAGCAACATGAAATGCTTTTAGTAAATGAGATAAAGAATATATACCATCATTAATATATATATATATATATATATATATTATATATATATATATATATATATATATATATATATATATATATATATATATATATATATATATATATATATATATATATATATATATATATATATATATATTTCGCTGTTTCACTACAGTCCGGGGTAAGAATAAAGCTTGTCCTTCAAAATTTATTCTTTTCAGTCTACTTATTAAAACCTTCCACCAAGCTGTGATAAGTCGGAGTGAGACTGAATTAGGTTAAAATCTTTTCAAATTGGTTGCATAGGAATAGGCTAAGGAATGTGTCTGACCAATCAGAGGGTAGAGTGTGGTGATGACAATATGTAACTTATAAGAAACAATAGTACTTTTAGATTTTCCTGAAATTACTCATTCATTTTTTTTAAAGATGTAGCTCAAGAGTTTCAGTAGGAGACAACACAATGCACTCTTCATCCATTTGTGGTGTATTGGAGAGTCAATGACAAACTTCAGCATAAAAGTTACGAGATTAGTCCAAAAACCAAACATAACACTATCATGGTATAGTCCAAAAACCAAACATAACACTATCATGGTATATTCATTCTTATGATGTTGCAGATTTAAAATCTCACAAATTAAGATTTATTATTTTAATGATGGTTGTGTACAAAAATTGTTACAAATGGCAAATCTCCACTCCCTCCCTCCCATCATGCTTTTGGAATAAAAAGGATATAGTGCTGTTTTTGGGGAACAGCACATGATAAAAATCGTGAAATGGAATTGACAGAACTGTAAAATGATCAACAGCAAGTTTACAAAGTCCTATAAATAACCAAATTTTTACACCAAAAGATGTGTATGAATGTAAATAAAAAGTAGAAAATGTTTCATTCCTTTGAATTTGAACATATTGTTTGCTTGTACATGACTTCAAAATGAATTGGCATTTTTGCTTCGTATTCCAAAGAGTTTGAGCATTATTAATGTGAACTTTATATAAAAATTCAGTTAGAGCAATTATCATTTATTTCCATCAACTAAAGATACTTTAATTTAAATCCAACGAAATGAAAAAAAAAAAAATACTTCAATAAAAATAAATTCAATTAATCATAAGAAAATTCTTATGATGGAGAATTATAATAAATTATTATTAATTACAAGAAATTTTTGCTTTCAATTTATATGTAATAAAAATTTTAAATCATGAGTTTCAAAGGAAAACATTAAATTAGATATTATTATATTCTTAAAATTAGTATTAATACTAATTAACAGTAATTAATCCTGAATATTGATGAGGAAAACCATTTTCTAGTTCATAACTTAATATATAAAAGCATTGAAAAAAATTGAAAATATTACCTAAAACAAAAGTGTTTGAAACCTTGTCTTGTTTCATAATAAAAAAAAAAAAAAATAATAAAAAAAAATAATAATAATAATAATTGGGGGCTATCATTAAGCATCCAAAAACTTAAAAAATTATTTATTGTGAATGAAAACTGACACTTTCAGCATATTTTATTATTTTGAATGGATCCAATTTAAGTAAGCATTTAGATTTCACACTACGACAGAAGTAATTGTGTAGTAAATCAAATAAAATACAAGAAAGGTTGTTAGAGATTACATTCAAGATATATACCTTCATGTAAATTAAGTATTTTATTTAAATGAGATTTTTTTGAATAATTTATTTTGTTAAGTTAATACTTGGAATGTTTATTATTTTATTTAAAAAAACATTTTGATAAGCAGACCTACCAAAATAATTTTTTTTTAATTTCTATCAAAATTTAATTTAAACTTATAAAAAAATAAAATTGATGTTAAATGAAAGATTTATCATTTCTGATACAAAATATATATATACTTTTAATGTGTTTTCTTCAATAGTTTTAGAGCAACATCATCTTGTGGTAAGGCAATTTAAAACACTGGTCAAATTTCAAACTTTACAAGCCTACTCCTCAATGCTGTGAACTAGAAAATTTTTAACAATGTATTCTTTGGTTTATAACTAGTGTGGAAAAAACTTCTGTTAAAAAAAAAAAAAGTTTTTGGATTTATTTATTTTTTTCGATATATCGAAAAATCGACATGCCTATTCAAATATTATTCTAATTATTTTTATAATTATTATTATTTAGTTTTCTAGCGTACCTAGTTCGACTTATCATAACCTGAACTACCGAAATTGCCATAAAATACAGGCTTAACCTATACAAAAACGTTGCAATGAGATACCGATTAAAATCAAAATTTCAAAAATATCGATATAAAAAATATCGAAACTCAGAACCATTCTATACCTAAGACTTGTTTTTTTTTAACTTTAAATGTGATATTTTAGTAGTTTCTTTTTTTTTTTTTTTTTTTTTTTTTTTTTTTTTTTTTAATATATAGTATTTACATAATTTGTATTAATATTTTCATAACTTTCCAAAATGAGATATTTATATTATGCATTCATAAAACAACAATTCAATTTAAATTGATGAGCCATTCTTGCACCCTTTTAAAAAAATACAAATTAAGATAATATATATATATATATATATATATATATATATATATATATATATATATATATATATATATATATATATATATATATATATATATATATATATATATATATATATATATATATATATATATATATATATATATATATATATATATATATATATATATATATATATATATATATATATATATATTATATATATATATATTAGAGGTGGACCGGATAGAAATTTTTTACTATCCATGGATGCGGTTGCGGATATTCAATTACGGAATTGCGGATAGTTTAATTTTTTAAGAGTTTTTGCCATAGATTCTTGGAATTTTAAATATAATATCCAGAATCTATGTTACCTAGGTGTGGGACGGGGACCCAACTCTTGAACACCCCACCAACCTCTTTCCCCAACCTCCACCCATTTGAAAAAAAGGTTATATATATATATATATATATATATATATATATATATATATATATATATATATATATATATATATATATATATATATATATATATATATATATATATATATATATATATATATATATATATATATATACATAGCCAGTAATTCAATATTACCTTCACACTTCACAGTTTCACATATTCCATTTGAAGTTAATAATTGGTAAGTTATTTTTTAGAAATAAAAGCTTTTGGGCTCTTTCAGGTGAAAGTTTGGTTCGCTTTTCGTCGTAAATGAGGCCTGCTCCACTGAAAAGACGCTCACTAGCAACACTAGTTGAAGGACATGCTAAATAAGTCCTTGCCAGCTCAGCAAGAAAAGGGAAACTTTTGCAATTATCTCTCCACCAAACCAGTTGGTCTTTATCTGCCTCCAAACATGGGAATTTCAGATAACTTTCAATAATCAATATTGTATCCTTTGGCACTTCTGACTGTGATTCTTCATCGCTGCTGGATGCTAGAAGATCTTTCATTGATTTAGCAATGCTTAAGCTAACAGATTTTGTTTCTTTTGTATCTGAGAGCTTTTGCTTTTTCTTGCAAGGCGTTATTTTAGCTGTTTCTATCATCTCATCGCATAAGCATCCTAATTTTTTACTATCTGCGGATGGGGATGCGGTTGCGGGTATCCAATTGCGGATATCCGGTCCACCTCTATATAATATATATATATATATATATATATATATATATATATATATATATATATATATATATATATATATATATATATATATATATATATATATATATATATTAGGGATGGAGTGAAGTATCAGTATCGGTCAATTTGAAAGTCTTAGTATTGGTATCGGTAAAATTTTAGGTATCACTCCATCCCTAATATATATATACCGGTATATATATAATAATATATATATATATATATATATATATATATATATATATATATATATATATATATATATATATATATATATATATATATATATATATATATATATATATATTTGACTGACTGCTGTCGGAATCGGTCGCATTGGAAACAGCTGGGAAAGAAGAAAAAAGAAGAGCCAGAGAAGGGATTGAGAGCGATGTAAAATTTTCGAAGAAATGTTAGAAGATGAAAGAAGATGAGCCAGTAGAATTAACGACAGATATTGTTTAGAAACATTTAGCCAAAGTTTTCAAATATTTTTAAAATTTTTAAAATATTTTGAGATTTTTATTAAATCAAAATTAGAAATAAAATTTAGATTAAATAATGAGACAAAATTTATTTTTAAACGGGCTAAAGTGGAGGAGCAACAAAATTTTTAATAGCAGTTCTTTTCATCAAGTAAATTATTTTAAATAGACATATCAAAAAGGGCGTGAAAAATATTTATATATATATAACATCTGATTGACAAAGAAAGGATTGAGATTTCGTCGCAGTCAGGAAAATTGAAGAATTATTCTTCGCATGGTTCTAAAGGCTGGGAATCTTTTAACCAGTATTTTCATCCCATGTACGGTTGCAGGAACATGAAGTTTCTGCAGCTGACGCCACCCTGCATCTTGTGGGATAAGGTGTAATGAATAAAAAAAAAAAATATATATATATATATATATATATATATATATATATATATATATATATATATATATATATATATATATATATATATATATATATATATATATATATATATATATATATTATATATATTTACAAAATTTTTGTATTATTTTTATAATATATATATATATATATATATATATATATATATATATATATATATATATATATATATATATATATATATATATATATATATATATATATATATATATATATATATATATATATATATATATATATATATATATATATATATATATATATATATATATATATATATATATATATATATATATATATATATATATATATATATATATATATATATATAATAAATTGTGGTTAAATTGTATGGGCCGATGTTGAATGTGATCCACACCTAAACGTCAAGTTTTTTACTGCATTTCATTTGACTTTTTTCAATTTCAGACTTACTCAATTTGAACCATGGAAAGATACACAATGGAGCAACGTGTTAAAGTTATTCAGGCTTATTATGAAAATGGGCGTTCAAATCAAAATGCATATCGTGCACTTCGTGATTTTTTTGGTCAATTTAATCGTCCAAATGTGCGTACAATCGGAAAAATCGTGAAAAAATTTGAGCAAACCGGGTCTGTAG
>SEYY01019901.1:32500-34906 GCA_009176605.1 Armadillidium nasatum
ATCTGTTCTCAGAGTTCTTGGTGTTTTCCTTTTTTTCGTGATCACTCCTAACTTTTATATATATATATATATATATATATATATATATATATATATATATATATATATATATATATATATATATATATATATATATATATATATATATATATATATATATAATATATATATATATATATATATATATATATATATATATATATATATATATATATATATATATATATATATATATATATATATATATATATATATATATATATATATATATATATATATATATATATATATATATATATATATATAAAGTACATGTATTACTTTATATATAAATGAAAGCTGGTAAACTGAAACTTAATACAATAGCCATATCACAATCTTTTGTTAATAATTCTTTTGTGATATTAACTCTTTTGTTTCTCTTGTATTCAAGAGACGAGTGCATAAACAAACAATCATAGTTAACTACTTCGTAAAGCTGGTAGTCACGAAGAGAGTGCCTTTTACATAAGGATTAAACATTGTGCAAAGAAAAATAATAATAATAATATTTCGTTGTAATTATTATTATTATTATATTTATTATTATTATTAACAATTTATTTATTATTAATTTTAGGCATGCACAGTTCAGTAATTATTATCAACTCAGACAACAATTACTGTTACTATATTAATATTTAGGCAGTGCAACAGTATAACAGTAATTATTATTATTATTATTATTCATAGAGTGCAATAGTTATAACAATAATCGTCACTACCAAGATTTATTATTATTATTTCATATTACGAAGTTGTTTACAAAGTTTCGCTTGTCTTGTGCAATAGAAACAGGATGGCTTTCCGCCCAGCAAGGCGCTACCAACGCCTAAGTGACGTCAATGGGGGCCGACATATAAAAGGTGTGATCACGCCTTGAGCCCACATTAGGCAATATGATACTGTGCTACCCTAGTCGCACTAAAGTGATATGAAAAACAACCGGCTGCTTTCTTCAAAAGCAACCGATCTAGAAACTTTATAATATTAATGTAATTTCAGTTTACCAATCTTTAAAGTAGATTATAAGTTGAACAATCAACTTAAAATCGAGAATACGAAAACATAGAAATTCTCAATATATATATATATATATATATATATATATATATATATATATATAATATATATAATATATTATATATATATATATATATATATATATATATATATATATATATATATATTATATAATATATTGCGAATTAAGACATACATAAAATTTGTATGTATATATATATATATATATATATAGATATATATATACAATGTTTCTTTATTTATTTCAGCAAATAATTAGACAGAACAGACGCGGTTTTCGTCTTGTATGTTTCTTTCTGTCGGATTTTGTCTTTTGATTTCATTTAATTTTGATTCTTATTAATTATCAATATAAAATATTAGCCAGGAAAGGTGGGTTCGCATGAAAATAATTAAATAAATAAAACAACCAATAAATATATTCCGAAGATTTTATTTGTCAATTATACCTTACAACCCACAAAGAAGACAGAATCCAAACTCTGTGGTCAACTAAATTGGGGGCAAAAGAAGGACGTATCTTTTGTCTTGATTACTCAACAATTATCGCGCCGCCTGTGGTGTTACCGCTAAGTCACATAAGTCTTCCATACACACACCCGTGTACCGTTAGGATAACAATTCTTCACAAAACTCCACAGAGGTAATTTTGTGCGTCCCGACTTAGAAGTTGAACTACGTAGAAAAGCTAGGTCTAAAAAGCCTAGGCGTAATACACAGGGGGAAGGCTGCGCGATAGTAAATGGCGCCCTCCCTTAATAGGGACTTTTTGAAGATTTAAAATAGCCAGAAATTGACGACTTCACAGATAGTGATTTGTGAAAAGCAAAATTGATACAAAAATTGCCCAGAAAATTTGGCAGAAGAAAGAAGAAAGAAGAGGAAACCGAAGAAAATAGCTTACAAGAAGCTCAGAAGTGCTAAAGTTCTGAAGATAGCGAAGCGAAGCAGGATACCCGCCATCGGATTACACTAGAGATCCAGGCGAAGTGCAAAAGTCAGAATTTGCAAAATTGAAAAAAAAATCTCTCTCTCGACCCAAAAGAATTCATCTCAGAAGACCCCGCAAGCCGCAAGGATTCCCGAGACAAAAAGACGCAATAAAATAGATGCCCTAGATTCCGTCGAATCTATGTCATCCAGGATTCGATCCAATAAGAGAGAGAGAGCCGCGTCTGTTTTGTCGAAAAAAGGGAAATATCCGGAGGGCATCTGGAGGAACGCTTGGAGGAACTTGAACGACTACGAGAGAGATTAAGGATCTTCCAGCTACCAGACATCTCACATAGAAGGATTTCCCAAGACGAGGAACCCATCGTCAAC
>SEYY01019903.1:0-2500 GCA_009176605.1 Armadillidium nasatum
ATATATATATATATATATATATATATATATATATATATATATATATATATATATATATATATCAGTACAAGTAGATCATTTGAAAACTCTACAATATTTTCTTGTAGCTCAGGGTTAAAGTACTTTGTCTGTAGAGTGTCTAGAGGCAAGGCCACTGGCAAATTTTCAAACTTTTATTCGCTAAAAAGTTGAACTTACAAAATATAATTTTACAATTAATATCATATATTAAATAATGCAACATCCTTTGTCAGACTTAAATCTATATTTTATATATTCGTGCCATATTAATTTTGTTTGAATAAGCTTAATTTTTTTTTTTTTTTTAATTTACTTTCGTAAATTTACCACTAGAAAAGATCAGATTCTTCTGGTTTTGAAAGATTATGCGAATTTTAATAAATATTCATTGAGAATTTTATTATATATATATATATATATATATATATATATATATATATATATATATATATATATATATATATATATTATATATTATATATATATATTAATTATATATATTGTATAATTGGGTAGCGTATTCTAAAAATATTGAAAGGAGTGTTTTGTAGATTGTTTCTTATTTAGCCTAAAACAAAAGCCAATAATATATATATATATATATATATATATAATATATATATATATATATATATATATATATATATATATTATATATATATATATATATATATATATTTTTAAATTTGAAACATGAGGTTTGGAAATCGGCGACAGGATCGGATCATGTGAAAGAAATAAATGCAAGGACGACAGGACTAGCCATCCGGCCTTGTGATTACTGTCAACGGCTTGTAACTACTCCAGAACCAGCATTGGGAGCCATAGCTCGGAGAAGCACAATCTTTTGAAGATCCCTGGGAGAGAGTGTTTAGAGGTTAGTTTGAAAACGATGCTGGTCCTATACTGAAAGGGTAAAAACCCTACCTGAGAATCTGGATAAGACTTATGGACCGGCATGGAGACGAACGAGCCGAAAAACATGATCTTTTAGAGGGCTCTGGGAGAACTTCTACAAGCAAATGGGGAAAGATGCTGGTTCTACTGACAGGGTGAAAACCCTTCCTGGAGAGTAGATTGTAATAGATATATAATATATATATATATATATATATATATATATATATATATATATATATATATATATATATATATATATATATATATTATATATATATATATATATCGTAAATCCATTAGAAAATATAAAGACACATCCACGTGCTAAAGCCCATAATGGTATAAAGATTCCTAGGTAGCTACAAAGAATTTCAAACAGATAATAATTAAATAAGCGTGTTAGTGTAACTGAACAACTGCATGTTGCTGAGTACTTAGTTATTCAAAAAATTAAGCGAAAATTATCTATAATTTTTACCTTAATATTTTGTGACACCAATTATCGCTATTCGAGGTATCACTGCAGATACCGGCAATTTTTCCTATTTGCTTAATTCAGAGTAAAAGCTGGAGACGCTGTTCTTATGGAACATTTGAAATCATGCTGAGCAAAGGCCAAATACACATCACATATGATTCAGAATGAACTTATATTTATTTGTGGAAAGTTGATAGGTAATCAAATTGAGAATTAAATAAACAATCGTGAATATTTCGCCATTTTAGCAGACGAGACAACAGACATATCCGGGACAGAACAGCTATCGATTGATGTTCACTTCGTTGATAAGGATCTCAATGTACGTGAAGAATTTCTAGCCTTTATTCCTCTTGAGAAGCTGAAAGCTGAAGATATAGCAAGAGCTATATTGTCTACTACACGTGATACATACGAATTAAATATGAGTAAGCTTGTTGAACTTAGGTTTGATGGGTGCTCTACCATGGCTGACAAAGAAAATGTAGTTCAAAATTTAATAAGAGATCAGTAATCTAAAGCCAAAATTTTTTCATTGTAGTTCCCATCATTTAAATTTAGTAATTAATGACCTAAATACTGTTACAGAATTTCGAAACACTTTTGTTGGAATTGTAAAACAATTTATAAAATTTTTCCGTGAACGTACGTCACGCAGAAATTTGGTAGCAAATATGCCAATGATTTTCCAAACACGATGGTCTGACAGTATAAGTCAGTTAGGATATTTTTTAAAATTTTAGCCAAATAAAATTATCATTAGAAAATCTCTTTTTCTGATTCAGATGTAAAGCAAACTACACGAACTACAGCATGTCAGTTTTCATCATCAGCAGGAAGTCCAACATTTCTCATCTGAATAATAATCATGACGAAATATAGTTCATATTTGGAGCCTATAGCAAATATTCTTCAAACTAAAGCGATAAATTTGGATGAGGTTCATTGCCCCATAGAAAAACTTTTAATTAAATATTTAAAAACAGATTGAAGGGAAAATAATGCTGAGTCGGATTTTAAATGAATTTTTAAAAAAGTTAAGAATTTTTGTGAATATTTTTTCTTACCACGTACTGTATCCAAAAGAATCTCAGTCTCAAG
>SEYY01019903.1:7500-17500 GCA_009176605.1 Armadillidium nasatum
TCTCCATTAAAATTTGTTTTTTTAGACAGTTCAAAAAATCTTGCATTGGATTTTCTTGCTCTCGCTTGACCAATTCGTTGAACAACTAAATCTCTTATCTCTTTTCTTGTGTCCGCTAACAATGTAAGTAATACATTCTCAGGATGAGAAAAATATTGAGTTATTTCTCAGTTTACGCTCCATAATCTTAGCCAGTTTTTTTTGTCCATGTCTTTAAGTAGGAAAATCAGATACCAAAAAAATATGTGCTCCATTAGTTGCTTTTGAATGTGACTTTATCCTCCAAAACCACCCTGGTGACTAAGCTTTCATTATTATATTTACTAGATTTTGAAGAGCTTTACTAGAATAATGTTTGCTTTTATTAGCCATCTGGCATGATGAAGGGTGCCATGGAGATTTTTTGGCTAATGATGGCAATATATTCCCTGATGTTATGCTAAAACACATTTCATACAAAAATTTTTGGTCAGTTCTAATTTGTTTAAAGATTAAAGATATCTTCGGGGATAATATATAAATCAACTATCTCAGTTTAATTACATCTTCTTCATTTTATTTCCAATGGTACCCTTAAAAATTTTTGGTCCTGATGTTTCTTAATAAATTGCCTCGAATATGTGTCTGAATGGAAGTTCATTTGTATTTAAGAAATAATTAACCACTGTATCGGTCTTTCCAAATATATTTAAATCAGTCTCAAAACTCAACCAACTCTTCCAGTGCTAACTGGAGTCCCATCGCAAAGAATTGCTTTAAGGGAAATCTTCGCTATTAGAATCAGTTAAGAAAGTTATTGTTTCATCAGTAATGTAAGTAATCTGGTGTAACATGAGATATGTAAATATCATCTGGTTCTT
This sequence comes from Armadillidium nasatum, assembly GCA_009176605.1. Lineage (NCBI taxonomy): Eukaryota > Metazoa > Arthropoda > Malacostraca > Isopoda > Armadillidiidae > Armadillidium > Armadillidium nasatum. Next base: position 8,361 of record SEYY01019903.1, read on the forward strand.
TTATAATAACATAATGTTCTTTCAATTCAGTTCCACCTTTTCTTGAAGTTTGATCTTTTCTGCCGTCAAATTAAATACATCCAATTTATTTTTTTTCTAATTTCATTCTGATGGCATTCTTTTTCTCAACACGTTTCCTCTCTCTTTCAACTATTTTTTTTATCCAACATATTACTTTCACTCAAAATCCCCATGTCCTTTAATAGTGAATTGACTATAGCAGCAGTTGCCCTATAGCTTACAGGAAACCTGTCAGTCTATTATCGCTAAATGTTTATACACAAATCTATTCTGAGAATTTTCCCCAAGTTCAAATTTTGGAAGAAATTCTTCATCGTTTCCGCTTTCCTCTCTTTCCAATGTCTCTTCTTCCATAACATTCGAGTATGAGTGTGTATGTATGTCTGTGTTTATGTATATATATGTGTGCGTGTGAATATGTTGTATGCCTTACATAGCTAAACAGGAGATTTTGAGATTGATTTTAGAATCAAGAATAACTTAAAAATGGGGGTAATTAGTGCGAGGGGTAGTGGGGATTGCACAACTTTGAAATTTTGCACACAGTATCAGACATGATACTAACGCCTGTGCATAGAGTAGTTTTGACAATTTTTTTAAAAAGGTATGCTAAGACCCACCTTTATATATATATATATATATATATATATATATATATATATATATATATATATATATATATATATATATATATATATATATATATATATATATATATATATATATATATATATATATATATATATATATATATATATACCCCACAGGAAATTAAAACGCAAATTTTTAAAAACAGAGCGAGGCTTTCGAAGGAGCAATCGTCCTTCCTCTTTCAGGCTCAATTTTCAATAATTTTAAATATTAAATTGAGCCTGAAAGAGGAAGGACGGTTGTTCCTTCGAAAGTCTCGCTCTGTTTTTAAAAATTTGCGTTTTAATTTCCTGAGGGGTTTTAATTGTATAAAACTAAACACGGTTATAGTGTTCATTTTGTCTATATATATATATATATATATATATATATATATATATATATATATATATATATATATATATATATATATATATATATATATATATATATATATATATATATATATATATATATATATATATATATATATATGGGCTAAGTCTGTTTTTTCTGGCTTAAGGGATCGAGGTTTGTAGAGCAAAGTATAATCGATTTTCGAACCTCCGAATCAGTTACCTAAACGGACATGAAAAGGTGTCGTTCGTAGCGAATTTTTTGTAATTAATTAATTATAGTTTAGGGTAAGATGCATTATTATTCTAATCTCATTACTCACATATCGCTTAAAAGAATAATTAACACTTACAACATTCTACGCTATTCCAACACATACAATATCACATTCTCTCTAAATTGCTCCTATGGAGAAGGTCCACCTATCAAGGATTCCAAACCTCGCCCACCGTTGGTCAAAAATATACTTGATTTAGCTGTTCCGGAGCAGGGTTTCCCTATGCAAAATCCGAATAATCTGTATAACTTATAAACTTGGTCAGGAAAAAACATATAACTCAATTTCCCATGGATAAGAACCACGCTCCTCGAATAGGGCACTACCCGTGAGTGACGGTGATAATATAAATATATATATATATATATATATATATATATATATATATATATATATATATATATATATATATATATATATATATATATATATATATATATATATATATATATATATATATATATATATATATGTTTGTGTGTGTGTGTGTTAGGAGAGGGAAATTGGTGATATATAATTATTGTTTGACAGACTTCATGTTTAGAGTAACTTACAATCGAGAAATGTATGGTAAACAAAATTATGAAAATTAATGCAACCTTAACAGATTTATAAATCAATGTGAAATAAATTAAATGACTTAATTTATAAAACAAACAAACAAATAAACAAACCAATTAATAACTAAACAAAAAAATAAATAAATTACAAAAATAATATAAATAGAATCAAGTCTTGTACCCTTATCGGGAAAAAAAAGAATTTACAAAATCATTAAAAAAAAAAGAAAAAAAAAAAAAAAAAAAAAAAAAAAAAAAAAAATTTAACTGTGGTTCTGAAAAAAAATATTTGTTGACCGAAATAAATTTTACCAATCTTCTTTTCGATGACAGAAACATGGGAGAAGTTTCGAATTGTGACTGAGCCACTTTTGCTCTTTCTTAATTTATTGCTTGCTTTGAAACAATTAAAAAAAAACAACTTTCACATTTTAGTTTTATTTAAACGGTTGCTTTGCAATATAACTATATTAGCTTAGGTATTTTAAAGCAATATTTTCGATATATATATATATATATATATATATATATATATATATATATATATATATATATATATATATATATATATATATATATATATATATATATATATATATATATATGAAGGGCATATATGAATTCTGTCCGAAGCTATGTTAATAGCCCAGTTAAGAATACTTTACGGAGTGATAGAATTGGCTGGAGCATTTTGCTTCACTCTGTTGCTCCTTGATTAGTCCTTTTCACGTTTCACCTTTACAAAGGGTATTTCAAGCGTACTTTCGACCATACACTCGTATGCCGCTAAACATATTTAATGGTAACTCCTACCTCTTTTCTCCTTCTTCAGACGCATAATATCTAACCCCGCACTCTTACAAACGAATATTGGAACATTTTCTTTTTTTATTAATTTATGAATGGCGAAACATAAACTTGCCACTGAAATGTTTGGAGAGGTGACAACTAAACAGTGCCCCTTATCCACTTCAATCAAATCACAACTTAGGGGGTTAAGAGGCCTCTGGAGATGTTGACGACTGAGGCCATGCACCAAGTTGTTGCTACCAAATTGTTTTTTTTTTTTTTCATCAATTTTTTACAGAATTTTTTTTTATTCTAATTTTCACATTATTGAAAACTATCTTTATTCTTAGACCTCACTTATTGTTCTTAATTTAATCTTTGGTGATTAGGAAATCCGATCCGAGAGCAAGTCCTACACTGTTCGTTCTTTCTGTCTGTATCCTCTATTCTCAGCTAATGGTGGTTGTTGTGCATAAGTATGCAAAGGTGTTGTTTGTTCTCGTGTCTCTAATTCAGTTTTCCGAATTTTCCACCTTGTGACTTAGGCTATCTTGCCATTCTAAGACTAAATTCATTTGTTCTGCTTATTTAATTCCTAATTCTACTGACTATCCTAAATTCTTCAACTATCTAATCTCCCCAAAATAGAACGCATTCTCTCTTCTTCTCCTTTCTCTGAATTTATCATATTAAGTGATTTCAATGTTCACCAAACTTCTTCTCCTTTCTCTGAATTTATCATATAAAGTGATTTCAATGTTCACCAAAGGAAATTGCTTTCTTCTAGCTCTCAAGATATGGACGATGAACTTGCCCCTTTATTTATCTATCCAGAATAACGTGATTCATCTTCCTACTCGTAACCCTCATCTGATTGTAGATAAACCCATTATTCTGGACTTTTTCTTAACTTCAAGCTCTTCTTCCTATGCTGTTAAGCTCTTTCCTTTTTTGAGCTAGCCCGATCACCTAAGAAGGCGTGCCATCCGAATGGTTTCCCATATTTGGTTCTTTAAACTTGAGTTACCGTGCTTGTACTTTGCCTTGGTAAACTATTTCGTCTATGCATCTCAAAATCAACTTTCCATTCTTGCTTCAACCTATTCCGAAAATAGGGGGCCTATACCTCAACCCACTAACTATCATGTTATTCCTAAACATTAATGCTTTCAAAAGTTTTCGAATCAATCATTAATTAATTAAAAAATAAAACATTTGAAATCTTCTAAAGTATTCTCCATAAGCTAAGAGCGCTCCAATAGTATTCTTTTTTTTCATTTCTCCTTGAATGACTTGGCTCTCTTCTCTTCGGTATTTCGGTTAATCAGATGCTGTAGAGCAACCAAACATGATAAAAAAACCTTTGATATCTGGCGCAAAGCTTTGATTTGCAAATTCCAATCTTTCCGTTTCGATCGTCCTCTTTGTGTCTTTCTCTCTGATTTCTTTTCCGATCATTCTGTTACAACTATGAGACTGCCACCGTCCACCCATTAATAAAATCATTAAATCTATTAACAGAGGCGTATCTCAGGATTCTGTCCTATGCCGACTCTTTATCTATTTTCCGTAATGAAGTTTTTTCTTTTATTTTACCAACTATTCACTTCTATATAGACGCCTCCACTCTTAGTGATCAGTGAATTGGACAGAGAAATAATGAGATTGTGTAAAAAGGCGCATCGCACGAGTCTTTCTCAATGGAGGAGATATGCGACTGGAAAGCTAATAAGAGTAGTTTCCGCTGTAATACCGATAGTAAAGAGAAAATGTCGCAAAACCTCTACAGGCAGAAAGAGATTGGAAAGAGCTAGTGAGTTTATATACACTTCATACTGAGGTGAACAACATCTCTACAAGGAGCATACAACTGGGATGCGCGTGAAGAAATTTTAAAAGTACCTCAGAACACCTAACCTCTCTTAGAAGCTTGTTTAGAAAGAGAAAAAAAGTGTGATCCTTCCATGAAATATCACGAGAAAAGAAACACTAAGAATACTAAGTACAGAGGAAGGTTTGAGTTGTATGTCTTCGGAGATGATTTCAGAGTTGTGTGGAAGATTATGTCGAGTAGAAAGATAAAGGAACTAAGTTTTTGAGGTTTTAAGAATAATTATGTTTTCTCTGTCTTAAATAAAAATTCTAGAAAGACCAGATGTTAGTTGCTCCAATTCCGCCTTCCTAGCGTTAATTATTTGCTGTTGAGGGTGATGTCTTTCAAAATGAAAGGAGTTATGAAGGATAGACTCGTCGATCTAGAGGTAGATATGTGATGAAGTAATAGTTCATTAATGAAAAGTAGAAAAAGAGTTGGGAATAGGACAGATCTCCGAGGAACACCATTATTAATAAATTTAAAGGATGAACAGTGACAGTCTAAAGCCATTGATATAGAACGACAGGAAAGAAAATAGAAGAGAAGAAGATAATCGAAAGAAGGAAGATAAAATCAAAACTTTCTACAGATAGTTTTTGATATTTCTTGCGTCGCAATAAAAGATTCACCGAAATGTAGAAGAGCAGAGAATCAAATGTCAATGAGAAGAGCAAGATCACCGGTAGATCGCTAATTACTAAAGCCATACTGGCGATCAGAGATAAAATTAGAAGAATTGAGATATTATTAGATTTTCCTGTTAAGGTTGGGTTCAAAACTTTAGAAAGAACGGAGGTTAAAGAAACGGAACGGTAGTTGGAAGGTTGAGAGGTGTCCCCCTTTTTCGGCACAGGCTGAATGAGCGCACGTTTCCAGCAAGAAGAGAAGATTGAAGTAGAAAATCAGGGAAGAAATAATTTAGTAAGGCAGGGTGAAAGCTCAGAAAAATAAGTTTTTAGGCTCACAGGAGGAATATCATCAAAACCGTACGTCTTCTGAAGTTCAGAAAGAGTAGAAATAACATCTTTAGAAGATATGATTATTTTAGGCATAAATGGATTGGAGGAGGAGGAATATTTCAGGAGCCATCTAAGATAAAATTTGAAGCATTCCTGCTGTAGATTGCACGAGAACAAGCACACATACACCAAGATTTGTTACGCTTAGTTGAAAGAAATGAATATGAAATGCAAACCTCCATGCCAAAGAAATTACCTCGGTTATGTTTTGTCTGCACGCAGAATGAACTTTCCCTCAGAAACAATAATAATCATTCTAAGGAAAATCAAACACGTGAGTCCGTAAGTCTAATCAGTTTGCAGCATCAAAATCCCACCAACGTTTCCTCACAGTTTGTAGGAGCTTTCTTGGGGGTTAATAGAATAGATAGGAAAGGATACGGAGATCAGGAGATGATCGGAGGAATCCATGGGTGAAAAGAGTTTAACAGTATAAGGAGAAAAATTAGAAGTAAAGAAAAGTCTAGAATGTTGAGTTCACATCCAAGACGATCACCATCGGCTCAAGGTTATTTTGAATAGAGAAATGTAAACTAGATAGATTACTATAATTTGAAAACTAGAAGAACTATTGGCGTTGAAATCGCCAAAATGAAGATTTTAAGAAAAAAAAAGAAGAGAGAGTGTGCTCCGTTTTGGAATTTAGATAGTAGAAGAAATTAGGATAATAAGTAGAGTTATTAGATAAACAAACAGACCAACTGAATAAAGTCGCTGATTGCCAAGGAAGCTTATATCACAAGATGGAAAATTCGAAAGACTAAATTAGATATACGAGAACAAATGACATCGCTGTAGATTGCACAAATACTACACAACCACCGTCATTATTTAAAAAAATTGAGGATAGAGACAGTAAGACTGAACAGGGAAGGGTTTGCTTTCAGAAAGCGCAAGCACCTAAGTTTCGGTTATGAACAAGGGGTGATCTAAAAGAAGAGAGGTGGAGTTCAACAAGGTAGAAATTAGAATAAAGACTGCGAATGTTACAGAAATTATTTAAGCAAAATGTGCACGGAACCCATCACGGGTGGTTGTCAACACCTAAGTGATGATGGGGTGAGCGGTCGATGAGTGGCGTTGTTTGGATGCCGCCCCTCCAAGCATATCTGAATCAGATTTATGTTTCGCAATTTCTTTTTTTTAAGAGATAATGTTTGAGATACGCTTTTAAATAAGTGGGAGACATGTAAAGTAGAAGTAGGGATCTGAGAAAGTGAGACACTCCAGTGTAAGGTTAAGATATCGCTCTGAAAAACTGCAACACGATAAAGGAATAATCATAGGACAACATAGTGCAAAGGAAAGCACCAGCCAAACATACACTACGTGGACTTCATCTGTCAAACTCTCTGGTCCTACGCTTAAAAGCAATGCTCATTCGAACATATACACTGGTGTTGAAGTCTAAATAACTCTCCCTTCTTCTAATTTCCCAATCACTTTTAATTTACACCCATTTAAAAGTCGTGTATCTGGTTATGTCAGCCTTTCACCAAATGCGAATTAACTTCATCAACTCTAATGGATTGAGTATACTCCTCTATCCTTTTCCAGAAGACCATATATATATATATATATATATATATATATATATATATATATATATATATATATATATATATATATATATATATATATATATATATATATATATATATATATATATATATATATATATATATATATATATATATATATATATATATATATATATATATATATATATATATATATATATATATATATATATATATATATATATATATATATATATATATATATATATATATATATATATATATATATATATATATATATATATATATATATATATATAATAAATATTTAATAAAATAATTATTAATATATTATTAAATAATAAAAATAATAATAAAATAAATAATAAATAATAATAATAATAATAATAATAATAATAATAATAATAATAATAATAATAATAATAATAATAATAATAATAATAATAATAAGGTTGAGTTTAATGATAAATGACTAATAAACTGTCCCCTACTTTCAAACTCCCTTGACTTTCTTTCTCTGTGACGTGACGTTGGCGCACTCTCTCTTTTTTTTTGGTACTACAACGGCAGGTGCTCGAGGGAGTTGACCTCTCGCATTCCACCACCATTGCGTCGCCCTCGCAGCACAAGGGGTGCCTTGTTTGCACATAAATTTTGTGTGAGATTGGCAAACTCTAGGCTTGCACCTTGTGGTACCTCCATCTTTCCAAGCCACTTCTGTTCTGTGGAACTCCCTACCTTCGTGTTTTTCCTGCTGTATTTAACCAACCTCTCTTTAAATCCTCTGTTTGCGCCCACCTGAGGAATCTACGGTTAGGTTCGGGATTGGGTGGATTTTCTTCTATCTTTAATTATGACCCCTCCTTGAAAAGGGCTCTGCCCGTGAGTGGCGGTGACATGTAAAAAAAAATAATAGTAATATTATCATTATTACTATTATTATCGCAATTATTATAACTATTAGATAAGATAATTTTAGAATATTAATATTATATTGTCATTTTAATTTCAACTTTTACTGCTTTTGATATGTTAGTTACTATTATTATTATTAATAATGATGATAATAATAATAATTAATAATAATAATAATAATAATAATAATAATAATAATAATAATAATAATAATAATAATAATAATAATTATAATAATTATTATTATTATTATTATTATTATTATTATTATTATTATTATTATTATTATTATTATTATTATTATTATTATTATATTATATATGGAGGTGTCCAGATGGAAAAAGAAAAGATAGAAGAATCAGATGAGAAGAGAAAGAGAAGAAAAAAGAGAGAGAAGAGAAGAAAATTGGAAGAGATTGTTTTGAGAACGCTGTAGAATTGTATTAAAAGAAAATTATTTTTCGAACTTAAAAAATAATTACATTTATTTTAAAATAATTTTTTAAAAAATATTTTCAAAAAACAAAATTAAATTAGCAACAAAACTTTCATATACCATACTTTCGGCTAGTGGAAAATTAAACGTTTAGACTTGGCAAGGAGGGGCTGCAAGTTTATATATTATATAATATATATTATATATATATATATATATATATATATATATATATATATATATATATATATATATATATATATATATATATATTTTTTAAATTTTTTATTTTTTTTTTTTTTTTTTTTTTATTCTTATTTAAAAATAAGATTAGTTCTTCGAGTTTTAGATGTCGAAAGTTTTCAATTACTTTTTCATTGAAATCTGGTATTTTACAGACCATTTCGCTCTTATTGAAAGCATCGTTAATACATTCAAACTCTTGTTGCTCATGGTACTACATAAAAAGTTTTCTTCCACAAGAAAAAAAAAACACGACCATCCTCAACATCGTACTATAAAAAACTGTTTTAGTTTGTTTATATTCTTTATGAACTGTACTTAAAAAGGACAGTCCTGGCAACTTTCAAATATTTTAAATATTCGAAACTAATCTCCAAGTTGCCAAAAAATATCAGAAAGACAAACTAGCAACTTGATAAAAACTGCTATTGCAATTGCATTTATCGTAATTGCTACATCTGATTATTTAAGAACTA
>SEYY01019903.1:20000-26129 GCA_009176605.1 Armadillidium nasatum
AGAGTTGGACAGAGAAAGGATGAGACTGAGTAGAAAGTCGTGTCTCACGAGGCCTTCTCAATGGAGGAGGTATTCGGCGTGAGATTTCAGAAGAGCAATGTCCGTTGTAATAGCGATAGTATAGAGAGAGTGACGCATCAATTCAACGAGAAGAAAGAGACTGGAAAGAGTAGGAGCAAAATAGTATATAAGACGAAAAGCCCTACACTCCACATTTTCGAGAAGAGCTATATGTGTGGAACCACCCCAGATGTGTGAGGTGTACTCCATACAGGGGTGAACAACACCCCTATACAGAGCAAGCAACTGGGGTGGCGAAAAAAACCGAAGGAGTCTCAGAACACCCAACCTCTTAGAAACTTGTTTAGAAAAAGAAGTAATGTGATCTTTCCAAGAAAGATCACGAGAAAAGGAAACACCTAGAATATTGAGAACAGATGAAGGTCTTCTTCTTCTTCTTGTTTCTAGAGAATGTATATCCAGTTCTCGTAACCGTTGCACATACGATTTACCTCAATTCTGGTATTAATTTAGTTGTCCTTTTTTGAATACTTTCGATTTTATCTATGTCCTTTTTGAGATATGGACTCCAAAACTGTACCGCGTATTCCAGATGAGGTCTAACTAACGATTTATAAAGGAAGTATTATATTTTTAGATTTATTTTCAAAATTTCTAGCAATGCAACCTAAAGCTTTATTACTCTTCTTAACAGAATCAGCACACTGTTTTGCAAATTTTAAATCCTTACTGATTAAAACTCCAAGATCCTTTTCCTCACCGACAACTTTCATATCTGAGTCACCTATAACATAATTATATTCGATATTCCTGCTACCAAAATGTAAAACCTTACATTTATCAATATTAAATTTCATTTGCTATGTTTTTGACCAATTGACTATTTTATTCAAATCACCTTGGAGTACTTGATAATCTTTCTCGCAAGTTATGCGATTTCCAATTTTTGTATCGTCTACAAATTTCGAAATATTACTTAATACATTTTCATCTATGTCATTTACATATACAATAAAGTATTGGGCCCAGGATAGATCCTTGAGGCACACCACTGATAACATTCACCCATTCTGAGCATTCGCCATTAATTACGACACGTTGACGCGATCCAATAACCAATTTTTAATCCAATTTAAAAGTTTTCCTCGAATTCCATGAGCTCTAAGTTTTTCCAATAATCTTTGATGAGGGACAGTATCGAATGCTTTTTGAAAGTCTAAGTAAATGACATTATAAGACTTGTGGTTATCTACATTGTTAATAACTTCATTAAAAAATTCTAATAAATTTGTTAAGCATGATCTATTTTTTCTAAAGCCATGTTGAGAATTGATGAGCAACTCGTGATCTTCAAAATGTGCAACAAATCTACTCGCTAGTATTGCTCAAAAATATTGCCAACGATAGAAGTTATGCGCAACATCCTTAGAGTTAGGAAGCTTACGATCACCTTTTTTAAAAATAGGAGTTATATTAAGTAAGAAGAAAAAGAACAGAAAAAAAGAAAGAAAAAAAAGAAATAAAAAAAAAAAAAAAAAGAAAAAAAAAAGAAAAAGAAAAAAGAAAAAAAAGAAAAAACGAGAAGAATAAAAAAAAAGAAAAGAAAAGAAAAAAAAGAAAAAAAAAGAAAAAAAGAATGAAAACGAAAAGAAGCGATGGAAAATAAAGACTTGATCTTCACGAAGGGGTTCTGTTAATTGATAGTCTTGTAACTTCTACCAAATATATTTTATTTGATTCTCTCTTCCAAAATACAAGACAAAAATCTGACAAGAAACTGAATGGTCACTATAGAGTCTATACTTCATGAGATATAGTACGATATAGCTCTTACTAAAAATTTGAGAAACACTATAGAATACCTTTCTAATTTTTCTTTATCTTCACAATAAACAATTTTAAAAATATTATTATCTATAATATTACCGAAACAACAATCTAAAAAACTCCTCCTCACCAATTTCGGTATTCTTCATTATTGTGATTATCACAAAAGCAACATATGTCAGGCCTGTAAATTTTAAAAGAACACTTTTATCTATAAGATTCTGTAGCAATAAGCAATCATTCATTCAGTGATTTACAGATGATTTTGAATGAGAAAATATTTATCCAAAACTTAAAAGCTGTATTTAAGTTTTAATCAAACCACAGCCACCCAACATTATAAAAAAAAAAACATAAATAAAAAATAACATTTATTTATATAAACACTCCAATACGAACATACTTGTTTTAAAAGAACTAAAACATATATAACAATGTACTAAAATTGTTAAATTGAATCTCTTACAAAGAATATAAATATTTTATTTGTCCTAATTAATACAAGGCATTTACTTAGTATATGAATTCAAAACATTGAACAAAAAAATAGAGAAGAGATACATAAAAAAAAAATAAATAGTTAAGTAAACAGAACTCAAATAGGTAACAAATAAAAATAAACTGCAATGAGTAAAAAATAATTAAGAAGTATATATATATATATATATATATATATATATATATATATATATATATATATATATATATATATATATATATATATATATATATATATATATATATATATATATATATATATATATATATATATATATATATATATATATATATATATATATATATATATATATATATATATATATATATATATATATATATATATATATATATATATATATATATATATATATATACTATATATATAGAGAATCAAAATATATCAAATCTTCCTGTAAAAAGTTAAACTACACAAAGAATGGTTTCTGTAAATAATAATATAAACATTTCAGAAATAAAGGACTATCCTCTAATAATATTTATAGTGAAAAATGGATAAAAAAACAATTAAAGCTATTTGGATGGAAATAAAAACTTTCATATAAAAATTACACAAACAGAAACTATATAAAATCTATATTACTTTAAATACATAACTATGAAATAATATTCATTCAAAAAAAATGGAATGAAGATATATGGTATGGTGTAAAGACAGACTAGAAGAAATTAATAAATCTACATCATAAAGCAAATTAAAAAAAAAAAAAAAAAAAAAAAAAAAAAAAAACAAATATTAGAACTTTAACTACTATAAAAAGGATAAGAAAAACCTCACTCCTAAAACTAAAAAATTTAACCAGAAAAAAAAGGCTTCATAAAAAACTAGCAATAAATAACAAAACTAATTTAAAAAATTAATAAAAATAGCTTTCCTTCCTTACTCTTGTATTAAGCCTACTAGAATATATTAGTATTTAACACTATATATATATATATATATATATATATATATATATATATATATATATATATATATATATATATATATATATATATATATATATATATATATATATATATATATATATATATATATATATATATATATATATATATATATATATATATATATATATATATATATATATATATATATATATATATATATATATATATATATATATATATATATATATATATATATATATATATATATATATATATATATATATATATATATATAGTATATATCTTAATTCCTTCACAGAAGTAATCTTTCAGTGGTATAAAGGCACTTATTAAAATTACAAAAACTTCCAATTTTTTCACATTGAATAAACAGACTAGATACTTTGAACACATAATCTGCAACTATCATTTCGTATTAACAGATTATGCTTGGTATTAACAGTATTAATATATTACGCCTATTCATTAAAAGGCGAAGCAAAATCAAAAACTCTATCTCCAAATAAGCAAAAAAATACTGGATATCGACCCCTCCCCCCATTGGGGTTCTGGGGTCAATCTAACCTTCCATCCAGTTACGGTTAGGATAAAAAGTTTATTTATATTCGCTAATGGAATTGCTTTTATGGTTGTCCAGTGAAAATGAAAGATTGTTGTTTTAACTTGCTAACAAAATATATATATATATATATATATATATATATATATATATATATATATATATATATATATATATATATATATATATATATATATATATATATATATATATATATATATATATATATATATATATATATATATATATATAATATATATATATATATATATATATATATATATATATATATATATATATATATATATATATATATATATATATATATATATATATATATATATATATATATATATATATATATATATATATATTGCTTACTATAATTATCACAAGCAAGAAGATATAAATGACAGGTTATTAAGATGTAATTTTAATTAAATAAAAAGAATAAAATTTAAAAAAAAAAAAAAAAAAAAAAAAAAATTTTATTTATTTTTTTTATTTTTTTTATTTTTTTTTGTTACTGTACAAAACAAAATCGCGTACAAAAGCTTCCTTAAGTCAAATAAGCTGAATTGATAATGTGCCTTTCTTTACCTATGTTAAAATGGCATGTTAGTGTAATGAAATGTGTGTAAAATACTGAACTTTGCAAAAGTTCTTTCATAATAATTATATATTTAGTGTTATCTAAAATTTATTTAAATTATCAAATTTTGTATTTTTCAACTAAATTTTGACAAAAATTTACATAAAGACCTTCGTCCAAAATTTCTTTCACCTTCTGTTGAGTAACATCGAAGAGATTCTTTTGTGGAAATCCCTCTTCCTCTATTCTTTTTCCTACTTCTTCACCCTTACCTCTCGTACCTACTTCCAATTCACTCCCAACCTGTAGAAGAAGAGTGAGAAAAAATAATAAAGTGGTTATTAGACGGAATACAAAGGTTCAACGATAATTTTATTAATTTGTTAATTGTTATTAAAATAATGTAAAAACTTAAAAATACATTACTGTTACTTAATTTTTTATAACCGCTCTCTACAGATATTCAACAAGTGAATAGTGTTATGAAAGGTTTATTATTTTAAATATTGAAATGAAAGTAGTGCAGAAATTTTTTTTTAAAAAAAAATAAAATAAAAAATTTAAAAAAAAAAATTTGGACAAAACATATGAACTTACTGTGCTTTCAGTAAGTATTACATAAAGTAAAATCATTAATATTTTTTTTTTTACTTTAGGTCCCATAAGAAAGCAAAGAATTATGTCTGAAAGGAAGTGAGGATATTCAACTAGAATGTAGGGAAGCCCCCATGATGGGGGGGGGGAGTTCATTGAAAGAAAATACATGCTATGTGGTGTCACCAATGTAGGGCATCATTTCAAGATATGGAAGACCGAGAAAAGTGTACGGACTCGGCAAAACCTACAAGAGTGTAGATTTTCCTCGACATAAGGTATCCGTGTGTGGTATTAAGAGTGGCCTATTCGTTACGTGGAGCATCACCGAATAGAGTTTACATCATGTAAGTCTTCCCTCAACAGTTCTTTTACCAGCAGGTCTTTCAACCCCTTCCGGGGATCTAAGTAGTCAGTTAAAGGTTAGATTCCCACTGGAGTTCTTGAGTGAGGCAAGCGTTGCTGGAACTTCGGATAAAGGCTGTTTGAATCGCTGCTCTGTCGGAATGCTCATTTACCGTAGCTCCCAAAAGAGAGGGAACCCAGCAAAATTTCTAAGTTTTCTTCCAAGTATGAAGTAAATATAAGTACTGATGAGCAATAGAGATCAAGGGATTCAAAGAGAATCAATACTGAATAGCGAGAAAGGCGCTTTGAGGATGAGAAGATAATGAATGCTTCGGCCCTGTTTAATGTTAGAATATCAGTAATTGTAAGCAACAGTGTCACTAACTCTGCTGTAAAAATATATGAACAAGTAGAATAAGAATGAGTGCTATCAGAAAAGACCGATGAAATTCCCACTTCATCTTTGGTCGTGAAGTCATCGGTAAAGAAAAAAGTCGAGTCAGCGTGAGTAGAGAAACTGACATTTAGGTGGGAAGGTTGTTCCTTTGATTAACATAACTTTTTAGGTGAGAGAGTTGGTTCTTTGATTAACACAATCTTTTAATGACAATCTATTATCTCATTTTGATTCTTACATATATATATTGTATGTAAAAACCACAAAGTAAATGGAATCATCATATGAGAAAAAAACAGCTTTGAGTGAGTTTGGAGATATTCAAAAATATTAGACACCATCGAAGCAAATAGTCAAAAT
>SEYY01019904.1:5000-22500 GCA_009176605.1 Armadillidium nasatum
TATAAATAAAGCATCAAAATTTCGAAACTGATATGCACGTAGTACATCCACCTCTCACGAGAGTAATTTCCACACTGAAAAAAAAAATTCTCTATTTGAGCGTGGAAGGAAAATTTTAAATTGGCAGCCTGGGGCAACTTTTTTCAATGAAATAAAAAATGAGCTTTACCATAATGTTTACTGTGCAAATATTCATCCCATGACATAGCAGGCAAATCGAAATTTAAAAAAAAGCTCTGTAGTCATAACCCTAATATATATATATATATATATATTCATAATACACTGACATAATGTTCAAATGAAACTTAAAAAGATTTGAGTTCTTGATACCATTTCTAAATTTTTCAGAAACTGTAGGCCCCATATATCCAGCAGACACCTCTGGATAGCAAACCTTGGATAGATGGGATGCAGTAAATGTTCACCACAATACCCCTCTCACTAGGAACCTTTTTCCATGTGAATACCAAGAGCTCTGGGTGGACTTGTTTATGAAGTATAATACCCCATTACCCAGCTCAGCGGCCGTGGAGAGGTTGTTTAGTCAAGGCTCTTTCATTCTAAGACCAAAGAGGGCAGCCATTGCATCCAGCAATTTTGAAAAATTTATTTTCATGAAAGGGAATATGACCCTTTTCAGAATGCAAGAGGAGAGCTACGAGGAGGAAGAGATCATAGATGGCTGAATAAATAATAATAAATTCTTTCTCATTTTTTGTTATATATTTGCATTTATCAAATAAAATTTAAAAATAATTCATCTTTACATCTTTTTTTTTTTTGCTCCAAAATTTGCGCTTTAAAATTTTTTTTTTATTTGCGGACATGTGCGCTTTTGCATTTGCCGACAAAATTTTTGAAAAAATGTGCGCTTTTGCATTTGCGGACAAAGTTTTTAAAATTTGCGCTTTTGAGTTTGCGCTCTAAATTTTAAAATTTGCGCGCCCACCTCTGATATATATATATATATATATATATATATTATATATATATATATATATATATATATATATATATATATATATATATATATATATATATATATATATATATATTAGTGATGGCATCTGCATCCGCGGAGCATCCTCACCAAAATTAACATCCGCATCCGCACTTGACGAAAATTCTTATTCGCATCTGCATCCGCAAATGAGAAAAAATGGCATTCGATCCATCACTAATATATATATATATATATATATATATATATATATATATATATATATATATATATATATATATATATATATATATATATATATATATATATATATATATATATATATATATATATATATATATATATATAGAGGTGTTCTGAGGCGCCTTCAGTATTTCTTCACTCCACCCCAGTTGCTTGCTCTGCATAGGGGTGTTGTTCGCACATCTGGGGTGGTTCCATACATACAGCTCTCCTAGAGAAGGTGGAGTCTAGGGCATTTCGTCTCATCAACTCTCCTGCTCTTACTAACTCTCTTCAATCTCTTTCTGCCCGTCGAATTGTTGCGTCACTCTCTCTATACTACCGCTATTACAATGGACACTGCTCTTCTGAACTCTCTCGTCGCATACCTCCTTTACTGAGAAGGGCTCCTGCGACTCGACTTTCTACACAGTCTCATCCTTTCTCTGTTAAACTCTCTGACGCCAGACTCAACCGCTATGCTCTGTCCTACATGTACTCCACCGGTAAAGTCTGGAACACTCTCCCTTCTTCTATTTTTCCAACTTCCTATGACTTACACCCCTTCAAACGTCGTGTATCAGGTCACGTTGGCTTTTAATTCGGCCATTCTTCCGTTTTTCCCCCTAATTCTGGTGGAATTGTAGTAGGCCTCTGGCCTTTGCCCACCAGAGTTGATAAATATATATATATATATATATATATATATATATATATATATATATATATATATATATATATATATATATATATATATATAATTTAAAAAAAGTTCACATCTCACGGGCATTACCCTATTCGTGGAGAGGAACTTTTCTAGGTGGTTTAAACCTACGATCCCCAAGTGGGATCGAACCGGCGCCCTCAAGCACGCGAGTTAATCACTCTACCGTTTGAGCCACGATATATATATATATATATATATATATATATATATATATATATATATATATATATATATATATATATATATATATATATTTTATGTCTCCTCCGGTGGGCAAAGGCCCAAGACCTACCAATAGCCATCGGAGTTGGGAAGCAATCGGATTCGGGGTCGCTAATGGCCGACGTGACCCGATACACGGCGTTTAAAAGTGTACAAGTCAAAGGAAGATGGGAAAACAGATAAAAGGAGTGTGTTCCAGACTTTACCAGTAGAGTACATGTAAGATTGAGCATAGCGGTTAAGTCTGGGGTCGGAGAGTTGGACAGAGAAAGGATGAAACTGTGTAGAAAGACGTGTCGCACGAGCCCTTCTCAGTGGAGGAGGTATGCGACGTGAGAGTTCAGAAGAGCAATGTCCGTTGTAATAGCGATAGTATAGAGAGAGTGACGCAACAATTCGACGGGAAGAAAGAGATTGGAGAGAGTTAGTAAGAGCAGGAGAGTTGATAAGACGAAAAACCCTAGACTCCACCTTTTCAAGATGAGCTGTATGTGTGGACCCACCCCAGATATGCGAGGCGTACTCCATACAGGGGCGAACAACACCCCTATACAGAGCAAACAACTGGGGTGGCGTAAAAAAACTACGAAGGCGCCACAGAACACCCAACCTCTTAGAAGCTTGTTTAGAGAGAGAAATAATGTGATCTTTAGAAGAAAGATCACGAGAAAAAGAAACACCGAGAATATTGAGAACAGATGAAGGTTTGAGTTGAGTGTTTTCGAAGAAGATGTCATAGTTGTGTGGAAGATTGTGTCGAGTAGAAAGATATATATATATATATATATATATATATATATATATATATATATATATATATATATATATATATATATATATATATATATATATATATATATATATATATATATATATATGAGGTCATGAAGCTCAGTCTACCATGACAAGGAGCCGTCTAACCTTGAAGAGGTGCAGCGGCTTGTACCGACTTGAAACACTGCCTGGGTGCTATTGAGAGTCACTTGTAACCCATTAGGGGGGCAACAGTGTAAGGGAAGGAACTAATTGATAGCTCTGAAGAAGCTGTGACAAGCCTAGCTAGTCCATAGTGGATTAACTCAGCTCAAGCTGCGCACATGATGCCTCGGAACCAGCATTGAACTTTGATGACGACAAAGCGAGTTAATGAAAGACGAAAACAGAACTTACGAATAGAAACCATAAATATTAGTACGATGGAGGGTAAAGAGGAGGAGGAGGAGGTGGTGAAGCTAATCAAGGAGCTGAATTTTGATATATTGGGTGTCTGAGAGGTGCATCTCAGGGTACATATGGAAAGCGTGCTCTGCTTGATATCTATAAAATACTATTTAAAGGAAGAGATCTGGAAGGAAAAAAATGGAGTGGCTATCATATTGACCCAGCAACTTGCAACCAGAGTGGAAGAGGTTAGATATAAGAATGAGAGGATGATAATCAGCAGTTTTCTGGTTGAACGGGAGGAAAGTTTCTGCAATTCAGTTGTAAGCTCCATATAAGAGAAGACCACAAGAGGAGAAACTGGAATTTTATGAACAGTTGCAGGGTTAATACGATGAAACAAGTGTAGAGGTAAAAATTCTTATGGGAGATTTCAATGAACAAGTTGAAGAGATAGAGTTGGAGTCAAAACAGTGATGTGAACTCATGGTGTAGGTGACAGAAATATGGAAGGAGAAAGACTATTGGATTTTGCAGTCGGGAATAGACAGAATGAACAAATTTTTTGCACACAGAGAATCACACAAGTGGAGTTGGTATCGCTGGAACAGGGTAATTGGAGAATATACCGACAAACGACAGAATAATTGTGACAGATGTGAAAAGCTTGCCTTCTATTTCTCTGGATTCAGATCATATATTGGTAACTGGGAAGGTTAAACTCATAAGACCACCTGTAGTGAAAGTCGTTGCATGGAAAATATTGACGGAGAAAAAATCTTGTGACAGAGATGAACTAATCAGATTTGTACCTATAGATGGAGATGAGTATTTGAGTGTGGAGGAGGAGTGGACACACTTCACAAATGTAGTGGGGAAATGTGCTAGAAAAGTTCTGGGAGTCAAGCGGATCGGCATTGCGAAGAGGAAGAGGACAGTATAGTAGACCGACAAGATTAAACAACTAGTAAGATTAAAAAATCAATCATTTAAGAAATGGTTAAGGAGAAGAACGCCATAAACAAGACAAGAATGTGTGGTGTGTAGAAACAGAGTGGAAGATATAAAAAGGACTGCTAAATGTGAGATGTGGGAGCGAAAATGAGAACAGGGCATTAAACCTTAAACCCTGAGCTTGATGAGAAAAGCGAGAATATATCTGCAACTAATATTAGATCCAAGAATTGCGAAAAATCTATTTTTCGCAACACCAATAACTCATTTCTCCGTCTTAAATGCAATAAACTTTCTGGTTCTTTTTCCTCACGTCCTTTCTGACATTTAGCAAAAAAAGTCCATTCTAAGTTTGCTTATTCCTTTTTCTTCCCTCTAGTATCTTCTGAAATTACAACTGCTGTTTGGCCTTCCTCTAAAGCTGAACTCTTCTCTCAAACGCTCACCTCTAATTATTCAACTTTACACGATTCTGGAGCTGTTCCTACTACTTCAACTCCCTACAACTCATCTATACATAAAATTGTAACTTCTTCTAAAGACTTCATTTCTGCTAACTCTGAGCTTAACACTAAGAAGACTTATGACTGATGGTATCCCACCTGTGGTTCTCATAATTTGTGCTTCTGAGCTTTCATCCTGTCTTGGTAAACTATTTCGTCTGTCTTTCTACTTCTGCTGGAAACTTGCCTGTGCCGAAGAAGGGGGACCTCTCTCAACCCTCCAACTACCGTCCCATTTCTTTAACCTTCGTTCTTTCTGAAGTTTTCGAATCTATCATTCGAAAATGATTTGGAAACATCTCAATTCTTCTAATCTTATCTCTGATTGCCTGTATGACTTTCGTAAAAAACGCTCAACAGGTGATATTCTTTCCCTTCTCTCAGACTCTTGGTTTTCTGCTCTTCAGCATTTCGGTGAATATTTTGTTGTCGCGAGGTACAAATCGAAAGCTGGCACAAAGCTTTGATTTCTAAACTTCCCTCTTTCGGATCTATCCTTCTCTCTAATTTCCTTTCTAGTGACCTTCTAAAACAGTTGTTGTAGACGTCCACCGTTCATCTTTAATCTATTAGTAGTGGTGTTCTCAAGGATTTGTCCTATCCTTAATACTCTTTCTACTTTTCATTAATGACCTTCTCTCTATTATTTCATCTCCTATCCACTCCTATGCCGATGAATCCACCCTTCATTACTCCTTTCAATTTGAAAGACACCCCTCCCAACAGCAGTTAATAGACACAGGGAAGGTAACCTTGGAGCATCTGACCTCTGATCCATCTCTTATCTCAAATTACGGCATAGAAGAAAACATGGTCGTTTTGAATGTCTCAAAAACTCAGTTCCTCCATCTCTCTACTCAACACAACATTCAGTACAATTATGACATCTTTTTCAAAAACACAAAACTTAAACTCTCATCTCTTCTTCACATTCTTGGTGTTTCTTTTTCTTGTGATCTTTCTTGGATAGATCATATTACCTCTCTTTCTAAATAATCTTTTAAAAGATTAAATGATCTAAAGCGCCTTCAGAATTTCTTAACATCTCCCTAGTTGCTTGCTCATTATGGGGGTGTTGTTTGCCCCTATATGGTGTACGCCTAACACATTTGTTGTGATTCCACTCATATAGTTCTCCTTGAAAAGGTGGAATCTAGGACTTTTCGTCTTATCAACTCCTTGGCTCTCATTAACTCTCTCCAGTCTCTTTTTACCAGTCGAATTGTTGCTTCACTCTCCCTACACTATAGCTATTGCAATGTACATTGCTCTTCTGAATTCTCTCGTCGCATACTTCCTCAACTGAGAAGTGCTCGAGCGACACGATTTCCTCCACAGTCTCATCTTATTTGTCCAATCCTCTGATTTCAGATTTAACCGTTATGTTCAACCTTACATGTATTCTACTGGTAATGTCTAAAACACATTTTCTTTATACATTTTCCCAACTTCCTTTGACTCACAAACTTTCCAAAGCCATGTATCGGGACATGTCTGCATTTAATTTGATTAGATTTCCAGTTTTTTCCCTAACTCTGGTGGAAATTGTAGTTAACCTTTGGCTTTTGCCCACCAGACCTGAAATGAAATATATATATATATATATATATATATATATATATATATATATATATATATATATATATATATTATATATATATATATATATATATATATATATATCAGTTCGCTATATATTATTACAGAGCCCTTTTCAAGGAGGGGGCGTAAACAGATGGAAAATAGGAAGAAAACCCATTCAGACACGAACCTAATGCACATCCCTCAGGTGGGCACAAACAGAAGCCTTGAAGAGAGGAAAGGTGAATTCGGGAGGCAAAATTGATGATGATAGAGAGTTCCACAAAACAGAGGAGGCTGAAAAGAAGGAGGCACCGCAACGGGGCAAGCCTGGAGTCTGCGACATCCACACAAAATTCTTGCGAAAGTAGGGCATCACTTGTGCAACGAGGGCAATGCAATGGTTGAGGAATGCGAGAGACCAATTCCCTTGAACACCTGTCATTGTAGTACCTATAGAGAAGCGATAGTGCGCCAACGTCACATCGCAGAGATAGAGGGTCAAGAGAGTCTGAAAGTAGAGGACAGTTTATTAATCTTTTAGCTATAGACTCAACGCTATCCAGAAGAGTAGAGGAATCGGAGCCCCCCAAATGTGAGAACAGTACTCCATTCAAGGTCTAATAAGATCTTTACATAATTGAAGTAACTGTTCAGAAAGAAAAAAATTCTCGCAATCTGAAGAGTACTCTCAGTTTCTTAGAGACAGCCTTAGCAACCATTGTGATATGTGGTTTACAAGACAATTTATTGTTTAGGTTTAGACAAAGAATGTTAATGTTATTTAAAGATGAGAAGGAATAGCCAACGAAGAAGATAGGAAAGTTGGGAGGTGTTTTGAGAGGGAAATATGAAGAAGTTGAGTTTTTAAAGAGTTGAATTTCACAAGGTTGCTATGACCCCACCGGGAAATTCCATCCAGATCGACAAGAATAGAATCGGAAAGTTGAATAAGAAAAGCAACTATAGAAGCAAAAGAGGGAGCAGATTTGAAATGAGTAGAAGAATGTAGAGTTGAGTCGTCAGCATAAGAATGAACAGAGTTAGAAGTGCAGTTGAGAAGATCGTTAATGAAAAGTAAGAATAAAATTGGAGATAAAACAGAACCCTGAGGAACACCACAATTGACAGAAAAGGAGGAAGAGGTCCCTCCATCTACAAGTGCCGAAATGGAACGGTCTGAGAGAAAACTAGACAAGAGTAGCAAATAGAAGGAGGAAATTCAAAAGAAGGGAGCTTGGAGAGCAGCGAGGCATACCATACCCAGTCAAAGGCCTTGGATATGTCAAGCGCCACCACCAAGACTCCCCGAAGTCCCTAAGGGCAGAAGACCATAGATCAGAAATATAGGAAAGTATGTCACCAGTTGACCTCGAGCGTCGAAAGCCATACTGGTGATCTGTGAGAAGAGAATGAGACTCCAAATGATCCAGTAAATGAGAGTTGAGGAGAGTTTCAAAAATTTTAGACCGAACACAAGTGAGATCTATAGGTCGATAGTTTGGAGGGTCAGAGCTGCTACCTTTTTTTGGGATCGGCTGAACATATGCGCGCTTCTAGCATTGAGGAAAAGTAATAGTATTAAGGCATAGAGAGTAGAGCTGAACGTGGACAGGCGCTAACTCGGAAGCATACTCCCTCAGAACACGAGGGAGAATGCCATCCGGGCCACTGGCCTTCCCGACTTTCATACATTTCAGCATCATGAGGAATTACAGGTAGAGACGTGTGATACCTGAGAAGAGAAGGAGTAGGATGCCAGAATTAAGCAGGATGGAATTAAATGAGAAAAGGAGTCCGAAGAGATTAGCCTTTTCAGAGAGAGTATTAGTTACAGAACCATCAGAGGAGGAAAGGCAGATTTACAGAAGTTATTAGAAATATTTTTGAGAAGACGCCAGAAATTTTTATCAGTTGGAGAGCCATGGAGGTCAGGGCACTTCCTTTTTGTGAAAGTAAGCCTTGTCTGTCGAAAAGCATCCCTGCAACGATTCCGAGTTGAATGAAACTTTGCAAGAGTGATAAGAGAATAAAAGTTTTTCCACTCACGATAAGGATTGTCTCTCTCCCGAAGGACAAGAGAACAATTGCCATCGAACTATGGATTTTGAGGAGAAATAGATTGTGTTGAAGATAGAATGAATCTGCTCATCCCTTCAAGGATCACAGCCCCTACCTTTTCAGCAGAGAAAGAAGCGTCCCCCGAGCCAAAGCAATATTCACTTCAATGATATTTAGCCAAGAAACGACGCATTGCCCTCCAATTAGACTGGTTGAAGTGCCAGAAAGTACGTTTAGGGCATGGTGGAGCTGTTGGAGAGAAAGCTTTATAATTAAAAGCTATAAGATTATGGATAGAGTTACCGACAGGAGGGAAAATTGTGTACTTAAATCTAGAATTAGTAGTGGTGAAGCATAAATCAAATATATTTAAGAACTGGTTAGGACGATCTGGAATGTGTGTGGTTTCCCTAATTAGCTGCTCCCTAAATAGAGGATTTCACCATTTGGATACGAAGAAGTAACAGTCTCGTGAGAAGTAGTAAGATATTGAAAAAGAACTGGAAAATCTGTTCCAATAGGGGAGCAGGATCAGAAACACAAGATAATTGTAGTAGCAGGAAGACTTATTTTAAGCCAAAAAATATCGAAATAAGGAGATTCAAGATTTACGAGATGTGTTACAGGAGTTTTAATGTTATTATAGGGATAGACTCCACCATTTAGCCGGAAATTGTGAAAAAAATGTTATAGTTAGAGACATTGAGTTTGTTAGTAAAAGTATTTCTGTTCAACTGGGTCTCAGACAGAAGCAAATTGTTAGGATGAGAATTGAAGAGGATTCGATTCGATATTAGCACAAAGGCCATGGACGTTAGCAAAGTCAGTAGAAAGCCTCTGTCTACTCCCATCCCCACGTACCCTCGATTTTGTTATTCAAATAAACATATACTCACCCACACACACACTCGAACACACACACCACGCAAATACACGAATGTTCATATACTCGTAGTAAACTAATACTAAAACGGGAACCTTAAACAAATTAAAAAAACAGCAAGAACATTAAAAACACTCACAAACGTACTAAAAAAAATGACGTCCACACCACACCAACAACTGTATATATATATATATATATATATATATATATATATATATATATATATATATATATATATATATATATATATATATATATATATATATATATATATATATATATATATATATATGGTAAAGGTATAGAATGTTTCTGAGTTTCGATATTTTGAAAATATTGATATTCGAAAATATCGATATATCGAAACATCGATATGCCTATTCAAATATTATTCTAATTATTTTTATAATTATTATTATGTAGTTTTCTAGCGTTCCTAGTTCGACTTATCATAACCTGAACTACCGAAGTTGCCGTAAAATACAGGCCTAACCTATACAAAAACGTTGCAATGAGATAGCGATTAAAATCGAAATTTCAAAATATCGATATAAAAAATATTGAAACTCAGAAACATTCTATATATATATATATATATATATATATATATATATATATATATATATATATATATATATATATATATATATATATATATATATATATATATATATATGTGTGTGTGTGTGTGTGTGTGTGTGTGTGTGTGTGTGTGTGTGTGTGTGTGTGTGTGTATGTGAGAAAGAGAAAGAGATAAAAATGAATGAATTCATTTGTTATATAAAGAGGCAATGAAACTCGGTATACGACCGTCTTTCTGTCCGTCAATCATGAAAATGGCTCAAGCATTCCAGCACTAGTCTCGATTATTTTTATTATTATTATTATAATGAACAATTTGTTATGATGATTGCTGGGCCTTCTATAATGATCATTAAAACTTAAAGGACATTCCTCTGGTACAATGTTTATTATAGTCTAGAAAAAACTGAAAATTTTATTTAACATTATTTAGAATTTAGAAAAAAAAATTAAATAAATTGGATTTTTCATATTATTTTCTTCAAGCGAAAACTGTTCGTAAAGATGAAACATGAAAATGACAAAGGAGACGTAAATCATTTTGATTTTTATATCTTGCAGAAAATTATTTGTTTATTTAAATAAAGCTCGTAGAAGAAAATGAAGAAGAAGCTGTTCATTGTCCAAATATAAAAAGCATTTGGCAACACAAGTCGTTCTTTAAACCAATACAAACCATTTGTGATCAGAAACCTGATGGAATTTGGCTCGTTTTTAAGAGCTAAGCACTGACAACATCTGTCGCCGAGTGACATGAAAATTGGAGCGATCTTCATCATCTGTTTAGACTTTAAAAACCAAAGAAAATCCAATTAAGTTTTTGATCGCTTTGCAAATTGAAAACACTTTCTTCTTTCTTTTATTCATTCCACAATATTATTACTTCTTCACGACTCCCTAAAACTAGCATTCTTTCACTGTTAATAAAATACAGTTATTAATGTACAATACACTCACTTTTATATATATATATATATATATATATATATATATATATATATATATATATATATATATATATATATATATATATATATATATATATATATATATATATATATATATATATATATATATATATATATATATATATATATATATATATATATATATATATATATATATATATATATATATATATATATATATATATATATATATATATATATATATATATATATATATATATATATATATATATATATATATATATATATATATATATATATATATATATATATATACACTCGCCGCTCGCATCTAAAGCTTTTACATATTGTTTAATGAGGCTTAGTTTGATATGCAGAGGAAGAAATATGATTTTATCTCTGTTCACTACAAATGGATTAATTAAATTTTCTCCCAGCAATCTCAGTGTGTATGTGTGTGTGTTTTTAACTTATCTTTCACCTTCAAAAATACCAGATTTCTAAATGCTCGTACCTCATTCTCATCATTTTGTCTTAAGTATAAGTTTGCTCATTGAGAAAAGATGGCGAACAGAGTCACTAGAAGGAAAAAGGGTGATTCTAAAAATTCTTTAGAAAGAAAGGAATTGAGTTGCATCGATTTAGGTTAGGTTAGGTTAGGATTAGTTTCTTACTAGCTTTCTTCCATTGTTTCTGTTTCATCATCTTTACTGCCAATGCCGCAGGTACAGTCGTGAACAAAAGTTCGTTCCTATTAGGCTGGAAATAAATATTTATATAAAATGGAAATCATTTCATAAAAGCTCTATTTTGAATAAAAAGACAATAAAAACATTGAGAGGGGCTTAATTAAGCTGTTTTTGGCTGAACCTGAAATGATCCCCATTTTATATAAATATTTATTTCCAGCCTAATAGGAACGAACTTTTGTTCACGATTGTACATTTCCAAAACTTTTTCGTTATATGAATTTCTACTATAACTAATAAATGGATGGTGGATTTCTCCCAATATTTTCATCATTAAAAGACTCTTCAGAGTAAAAGTTTGATTTGTGCGTTGAATTAAGAAACTGATGGTATAGTGTAAAGGAATTTTAGAATCCAGAAAGTATTTGAATATAATGTACTTTATATTTTGCATGCAATACACTATATATATATATATATATATATATATATATATATATATATATATATATATATATATATATATATATATATATATATATATATATATATATATATATATATATATATATATATATATATATATATATATATATATATATATATATATATATATATATATATATATATATATATATATATATATATATATATATATATATATATATATATATATATATCTTAAATGCACATTTTATTTCAGAGAAATTATGTTCGGAGTTAGGTTAAGTTAGTCTAGCTTAGTATTAGTTAAGATTTGGTTAGGATAAGTTAGGTTAGATTAGGATTAGTTTAGGTTTGTTTAGGTTAAGTTAGGTTAGGTTAGGATTAGCTAAGGTTAGGCAGCATCATTTAATTTTACATGTTATAAATATCAAAAAACTTTTCAGCTCATATATATATATATATATATATATATATATATATATATATATATATATATATATATATATATATATATATATATATATATATATATATATATATATATATATATATATATATACATATAAACCTAAGCTGTGGTTTTTATGTTTTCAGTGTCACGATTTTATAGTAAATTTACAAGAAATTTCCAGAAAGAAGTGAGGATTTAATATATTTTTACATTATTAACACAATATATAAAAATAATGAAGTATAAAAATACCGCGATAGAAAACTCATAAATATATAAAATTTTGAATAGTTTCAAGGGTTTATTTGCATTTTCTGGAATGTTCAGGATAGTAATAAAAATTTGCATATAGAGGCTATTTCAGTCACCGAGTAGGAAAATGCACATTTTATTTCCGATATATTATTATGTTCGGAGTTAGGTTAAGTTAGGCTAGGTTATGATTAATTTAGGTTTGGTTAGTTTAAGTTAGGTTAGGTTACGGTTAGATTAGTTAAAGTTTGATTAGGTTAGGATTAGTTTAGGTTTGGTTAGGTTAGGATTAGATAAGGTTTTGGTAAGGTTAAGTTAGGTTAGGATTAGCTTAGGTTTGGTAAGGTTAAGTTAGGTTTGGTTAGGATTAGTTAGGTTAGGTTATATAAAGGAAAAAAATATATATTTATTTAGGTTAAGTAACTAATTATATGGTTATATATATGGTTATAAGTAACTAATTATATAGATTTATTAAAGTTGAATATATTTTAAACTTAGATTTTAATACAAAATTTTATAAATAGAATAGGATCTGGATACCTTTGAAACTGGCAACTATGGTTTGTTTTGTTTGGTAGTTGCTGAGGATAGGGGAGGGAGAAAAACCGGCTAGATATAGCTTTGTATTTACTTGTCTGGTACTAAGAATATAATTTGGTATTCTCGGATATTATTGTGCCTTATTATTCTAAGTGGTCCAAATAATAAAATGTAAACTAGTATTCTCTTAAATAAACATTGTTAGTTGTTGCAGTGAGTTTGATTACCTTGTAATGCTTATGTAGAAGGTAGTCATTAGTGGAAGCTGAATTTTGATATAGATCAACCTTAAGCCAAAGGTTCAATTGTAAAACCTCACAGCTTCCCATATATATATATATATATATATATATATATATATATATATATATATATATATATATATATATATATATATATATATATATATATATATATATATATATATATATATATATATATATATGGGAGTGTGTGATAAAAAGTAATGAATTCATTTGTTGTGTGAAGGGGTAGTGAAACTCGAGATACGAGCCTCTTTATATATGTCAATCATGGAAATGGTTAAAAAATCGCAGCACTGGTCTCGATTTTTATTACAATAATGAGCATTTCTTATGATGATTGGTGGACCTATTATAATATAATCATTATACAACTTTAAAGAATATTACCTAGAATACAATGTTTATAAGGGTCTGAAAATAGCTGAAGATTTCATTTAATATTATTTACATTATAGAATATAAATTTTGTTTTTCATATTATTTTTTTCAAACGAAAATTGTTAGTAATCTTGAAGCATCATAACTATTAAAGAGACTTAAATCATTTTGATTTTCTACCGAGAAAAAAAGATATTTGCTTATTTATATAAAGCTCTTAGAAGAAGCTGTTCATTGTCTTGATATAAAAGGAATTTGGCAACACAAAGTCGCTCTTTAAGCCAATACAAACCAGATGTGATCAGAAACCTGATGGAATTTGGCTAAGAACTGACGACATTTGTCGTAAAGTGACATGAAAATTAGAGCTTTTTCCTCATCTGTTTAGGCTTTAAAAACCAAAGAAAATCCAATTAAGTTTTTGATCGTTTTGCAAATTGGAAACACTTTCTTCTTTCTTTTATTCATTTCACAATATTATTGCGTCTTTACGACTCCCTAAAACTAACATTCTTTCACCATTAATAAAATCCAGTTATTAATGTACAGTACACTCACTTTTAATATATATATATATATATATATATATATATATATATATATATATATATATATATATATATATATATATATATATATATATATATATATATATATATATATATATATATATATATATATATAATAATATAAAAAAAAAAAAAAAAAAAAAAAAAAAATTATAAAATTTGCACTGTCGGTTTATACTCAGGATAGAACCTGGTCCATGTTGACGCTACGCCCAAGTTGTGGTCGGGGATATATTGAAGGGACTTTTCACTAGGCGAGAAATGTCAGTAGAAGTTCTGGATTATATCCTTTTGAACCATCAGTGGAGTAGTGGTCAACACAACGGACTTCCATCTTTTGGGGCCCGGGTTCGATTCCTCGAGATTATAACATCTTTTAGCAGTTATATGAATATATATATATATATATATATATATATATATATATATATATATATATATATATATATATATATATATATATATATAAAACGAAGGAGATAACACTGGGAAGCAAGAATCTTATTGAAAGACATCTGACATAATTCTAGTGACAAACTCGGTTTGGCTCTATCAGGTCCTGATTCTTTTCAAGAGCTTATGGACCATTTTCAAGATTTTTCAAATTAGGATAAAAAAGTAAATCATGTGTTAAGAAATTTTTTTAAGTTTTATGATTACAAACAGTTCAAACTACAATGTAATTACATAGTAATGATAGAATTGGCTTTTTAAAAATATGATACTTTTACTGCGACAAAAGTTTTCTTTTATGACACTTTCTGGGGTATTTGCTTGTTGATGGCAGATCTCTTTTTCAAGTACCAGCAGTAATCAGCTATCACATGGTAATCCCAGATCCCTTGGTACCGTTCCTCTATAATTTATATATCATGGTGGAATCTCTCCCTATGTTCGTCATTTACACCACCTAAATTACTTGGAAATTTGTCAAGAAGACTATTTGAAAAAAGCATTTGTGCATTTGTGCATTTGTAAGCTCATATTGTAAACTAACTTTTTGTAATTTCTTATTTTTTTATGATTTCTTCCTAGTTATCTGCCCTATAATTGCCTAAATAGTTTTCTACTAAGTACAAGTAGGGGAAACAGGCATTTTTGTTTCATTCAATCGAGTCATTAGGAAAATTGTTGTCTTTATTTTCTTATTTGTTGGTCGTCGAAATTTCACGTCTTGATTTTTTTATTACTTAAACTTGGTAATTCTGAAATTGTGTATTTAAAACACAAACCGTTCGTATCTAAAGCTTTTGTATATTGTTTAATGAAGCCTAGTTTGATATGCAGATGAGGAAATATGATTTCATCTCTTCTCACTAAAGGTGGATTATTACATTTTTTTTCTCTAACATTAAGTGAAGTTCGTGCTGGCCATTTTTTGTTTGAAATAATGTTCTGCCTTGGTTTTGCTGTGTCATAACCGAAGGAAGTAGGGATATTTAGTATTATACCCTTTTGTAGTCCTAGCAGAAAATTAACCATTTTAAGTCAAGAAATATGATCCACTCGTGTCCCATATATTTGATTTTAGTGATATTTTTAAGAGTGTTACATATAAAAATAGACTTAATACAACAATACTATAATAGTAATTATAAATATGTAGATCTGGTTGCTTTTGTGTAACTGCAAAAAGACTAGGAGTATTTAGAAAAAAAAAATCTTTTTATGACTACGATGAAGGAGGGGGATCTTGAGCGAAATCGGGACCTGATAAAGCAAAACAGAGTAAACATTCATGCTCAGCGCACACATTTTACTTATAACTCGGTGTCAAAAGTAATTCAATAAACAAAAACTTAAAATTTGTTTCCCAGGGCAATATTTCTTAAAAGTTGATGAGTTAGCGATATCGATAATGATAGCGATACTATAAAAACTGAAAAAAATCACATCACATTTCTCACCTTCATAAATTCCAGATTTCAAAATGCTCGTTACTTAATCTCGTCGCTTTGTCTTAGTATAAGTTTGCGCATAAAGAAAAGATGCTCAACATAGTCACTAGAAGAAAGGAATAAGAGAGATGAATTTTATAAATAATTCTGAAAATTCTTTAGAAGGAAAAGAAGAGTTGCATAGATTCTTTTGTGAGGTCTTCAATCCCGAAAGTTTTTTTACTAACTTTCTTCCACTGTTTCTGCTATATCATCTTTACTGCTAATGGGGCAGGTGTATTTCCTGTGTTTTTCGATATAAGGATTTCTACTACAACTAAACAATGGATGGTGGATAACTCTTGATTCCTTAATCATTAAATAGCTCTTCAAGAAGTCAATCTGAGTAGTAGGGTATCGATATCGTTGATCATGGGAAGTCGGGGTGAGGCCCTAGGGGTCCACCTTGGAGGTCGGGTGGTTCTCCAGGGAGTAGCCTTGAAGGTCCCCTTCCTATAAGGAGTTCTAGCAGATACCCCATATCAAATATTTTTAAAAATAATTAAGCATTTATTAAAAGTAATCAAAAGTAACAAAGTTATTAAAATTAAGTAAATAAAAATAATTTAAAAAATAAAAATAATATGTCTATTAAATATCACAATATTTCTCTCAGTAGGTGTTCGTATATATTATTAATATAATAGCAACAACATAATAATAATAATAAAAAAATAATATTAAAAGATAAATATAAAGTAAAATATCTGATCTTAAATAAGTTAAAGTATGTTTTTGTGAATATAACAAAAAGTAAGAATACATTCACAGTAAATTGTTTTATAAAAGTAAATTTTACAAATTTTTTTAAAAAAATAAATAAAAAATAAAGCAGAAAAATATTTTTCAAAATAAAAATGTATTAAGCAGTATTAGTTATTTTACAAAAGAGACAATAATTTAAAAAAAAGATGAAATGTGTAGATTAAAAAAAATAATATGAAGTAGTAAAATTTAATATTAGTGTCACTCGCTCGTAAATGAAGAGGTTATTAGTTTGTGTAGTATCGATGTTGTTAATGTAGCATGTATATTAAGTAGAATGCTGAAATTTGAGGATTCAGATGTTTTGTTATGGATAGAAATATACGAGTGTTTGGATTGTTGATTCATTACTAACTTAAGCATGCGATGCAATGTTAGGGTTGTATTGCTTGGTACCCTTGAATGATATGA
>SEYY01019904.1:27500-32500 GCA_009176605.1 Armadillidium nasatum
ATTGGGCACAAGAAGAGGACGAGTTGGATGACCAAGAAGAACCGGAAACAACTGCAATACCAATATGGGCCACATTGCGCGATGATGGAGGTGAAAGAATGCCGGTACAGTACGGAAGACCACATGCTGCAAGTAATGGACCCAGGGATCATGATAATCGAAATAGACCATACCATGATGGTATTGCAAGATGTCATCACTGTGGAAAAAGAGGCCACATCAAGCGTGATTGTTGGAAGCTTAGGGGATGGTGTTTGATCTGTGGTAGTAGTGAGCATAAACATTTCAACTGCGAAATGAGAGCAGGGAATAGATATAGACGTAGACAAACCGGGCAAGAGGATGAAGAAAATCAAGGTCGAAATGTCACAAGAGTTTATGATGCCGAAGAACGGCGATGTTTTCTTTGTGATGAAGTAGGACACTTTAGAGAATCATGTCCTATGAAAGCCCAAGTGGAAGAATTTATAAGGAAAAATAGACAGACATCGTCGGGAAACGAGGCTGCTCCGCCATTGCCGGGAGTGAGTCGGAGCCAACAGCAACAACAGTAGTATTCAAACAAGGAAGTGTCCCGGTCGATAGTGGTTGCCCGATCCTGAATCCTGAAGCGAATGAATTTGTGATGAGTAAAGGCAAAGGGAAATCCGATCCTTTACCTCAAAGGCCTGCCAGGGTACGGAGTAGAATGGCCGAGTTTACAAATGAGACAACAACAGGCGTATATGGTGCCATTGGTAGAGTTAACTTGTACAGAATTTGACGATATTAGAATAACACCGCTGTTGCGGTTCCTAGTGAAACTTAACGGTATGGAAGTGATGGCAATAATGGATTCAGGCTCACAGTACTGCTTGATTTGTGAAAGTGAGTTGAGTAAAATTCCTAACCCGGAGATAGAAAATAGAGTAGTGAGGTTAAGAGGAGTTGGAAGTCCATCTATGTGTACTGAGTCTCATAGAACTGCTACCTTGAAAGTCACAATTGATGGAATAGATTATGGGCAATCTGAGTTTATAGTGGTACGACACTTGAAAGAGGGTACAATATTGGGAATGCCATTTTTGACAAGAAATGAAATAAAATTGAACGTAAAAGAAAGGTCTTTTACACGTTGTGGTGAATTCGGTATTAAGGAGCAGGTGTATTTAACGAATGAACCTGAAAGCTGCGTACGTGTCGTGACCTCGGTTCCTGTTTATGTAGCTAGTGAAATTATAATTTCAGAAGATCGATGGGTCTCGGTCAAAGCACGATGGCCATCTAAGAGAATTAAGCCAAGAAGTGGTGCAGAATGGGAAGACAAGAAACCAGAAGAATTACTAATAGATAATCAAGAAGGAAACAATAAAAGGGGATACAACAACCGGTTCAGGGTGTTACCCGGTCTTGTACAATGGAAGGACGGTCAAGGGGATGTACTTATAAAAAAGTTAACTGCTGGACAGATGAAACTGGGGAAAGGTGAAAGGATTGGTATGGCCCAGTTGGTAGTGGATGAAGAAAACTTGAGGAAATTTGAAATAAAGCAATGCGCGGTAAATACAACTGTGCAAGAGTTGCCAGAGAAACAAAATTTAGGGGAAGAAT
Source organism: Armadillidium nasatum (assembly GCA_009176605.1). Classification (NCBI taxonomy): domain Eukaryota; kingdom Metazoa; phylum Arthropoda; class Malacostraca; order Isopoda; family Armadillidiidae; genus Armadillidium; species Armadillidium nasatum. Next base: position 29,091 of record SEYY01019904.1, read on the forward strand.
GGACAAAGGAGAGGCTCAATAATGAAATACAATTTATGGATGAGCTAAGCAGTGAACAGCGCAGAAGTGTTATAGAGACGCTTTGGAAACATCGAGCAGCGTTCAGTAAAAGTGACGCCGATGTTAGTAGAACATCCATGACCCCATATAGGATTAAACTTCATGATAGTACACCGATTTACCAGAGAGCGAGGAGATTTGATCAGCGAACAAACGATGAAATAGAACAGCAAGTAAGAGAGCTGTGTTTGAGGGATATAGTGGAGCCTTGTGCTTCAGAATGGAGCTCTCCTATTGTACCAATTAGAAAGAAAGACGGTACTTTACGCCTGTGCGTCGACTATCGTCGGTTAAATAAAGTAACAGAGGCGGATCGATTTCCTATGGCCAACATTACAGAAACAATTTTTGGTTGCCATGGGGCATATTACTTCACCAGTATGGATCTTGTGAAAGGGTATTACCAAATGCAACTAGAAGAGAATAGCAAGAATTACACAGCGTTTTCCACAGTCAGCGGTCAGTATAGATTTAAAAGGCTTAGTTTTGGACTAAAAAATGGACCAGCAGCATTCCAAAGAGAAATGCAACGAATACTGACAGGGTTTAGTAGAGATAAGGTAGTAATTTATGTTGATGACGTCTTGTTAATTTCAAAAGGATTTAGTGAACATCTAACTCTTATTGAGCGTGTCCTGGAGAGATTTTGTGAATCTAATGTTAAAGTAAAATTAAGTAAATGTAAGTGGGTCCAGAAGGAAGTACAATTTTTAGGGCATATTATTAGTAGGACTGGCATAAGAAAACTTCCAGAATATGTTGACCAAATAGATAAATTAGAAAAGCCAAAGAACGTTGGAGAATTGCGACGATACCTTGGAATGATTAATTTTCAAAGAAAGTTCATCAGGAACTGTTCGGAGGTAGCTGCGCCTCTTAGTGTTTTGACAGGCGGAAATAGAAGAGACAAAATTGAGTGGACGAATGAGCGTAGTCGGGCTTTTGATGAGCTGAAGAGACGAATGAAGGAGTCAGTAGAGCTAGCCTTCCCCGATTTTTCACCACAAGGAAAGCCATTAGAATTGTTTGTGGACGCTAGTGGGATTGGAATGGGAGCTGGCCTCTGTCAGGAGCAGGGTGGCGAGAGAAGAGTAATCGCGTACAACTCCCACTCTTTCAACGCTTGTGAAAGAAGAGCATCAACAATAGAGAGGGAGCTGCTTGCCATAAGATGGGGTATTAAAAGTTTTCGACCGTTTTTATTAGGACAGAATTTCATTCTACATACCGACCATCGACCACTAGTATACCTGGATACAATGAAGTTGGTAGATAGTAAATTGGCCCGCGTCTTGGACGATCTGAGTGAGTACTCTTTTGAGATTCGTTACTACCCAGGAAAAGAGAACGTGTTCGCAGACACTTGGTCAAGGTGTCATAGGGAGGCTGATGATGAAAATGAAGTACATGACGCGTATAAGATCCCGAAGGGTTTGAGTTTGAGTAAGTTGGTCCCAGGAGGAGCAGATTCTCTGTTTGAGAGTTTACAAGATGTATTGAATAAAATTCATCTAGAAGGAGTACCAAGAAACCCGAAAGAGCTGCGAGAAATGTTATTTGATGAACTCATAATAGAGCGGAAGTTATACGGAATCGAGAAGAAAGAAAAATCATTGAAGTACCTTAGAGCTTTGAAAGTGCCTGGAAGGGAACCCATACCGGAAATATTGTTGACAGCCAGCGACATATTTGGAGTAAAAGTTTGGCTTCATCATGGAACATGCTGCTCAGTAGCATACATCGGCCCGAGAGCAAGAGAGAAGGAAACCTTGAAAAATATTCACTTACAAGTATTGGGAGGAAGACATTTTAATCCTTTAATAGATGATGGTTCTTTTAATACAGCTAGTGAGGACATTATGGTTGAAGAGATTCCTTACAATACCGATGACAAGGAAACCCAATATGTTGAGGATAAAAGAGATGAAGACGCGGAACAACCCAAGAGGAGTCGTCTGAGGACGATGAGACGAACTTACTAAGTCACAGCGCAGATCAAGGTCTAGAAATTAACTTGATGATGACAGAAAGGAGTCATAGTTCCAGACTTAGTTGTAATCATATTTTAAGGGGTGTCGCTTGGAAAGAGGTGTGCATTGGAGAAATACGAAAATGCGCATTTCTCGACACTGGCTCTGTCATTAGCCTGATACAAGAGTCGGTTGTATACGATCTGAAGCAGTTTGGGAAAATAGAGAAGGAGTGGACCTTGGAGGTGACACTTAAAGGGGTTGGAACCGGATTAGTAGAATGTTCAAAAGCTGTGGAGATTAAGATGGATACGAAGTACCGTCAGATAACATTACCTTTGGTGGTTGTCCAGGATGGGTTCATCCCAGCCTGTTTACTTTTGGGTATGAATTATCTGGTTGAGACGGAGGCAGTATTGGACTTTGGAGAGGGGATAATTTTCCACGGTGACGATGCGGACAATCTAAGCGACACATTCATAACAACTGTTGGGATGTTCAATATTTCGGTGCATGGGGTTGGTGATGAAGGGCGTCTACTGGCACTAGAGGATATAATCAAATTGCAGGACAGGTCAGATTCAATAAAGCTGTTAAGAGAGAAGGTGAGGAAACACATGAAGATTGAGAGGAATGAACCATTATTGAAAGATTTTTATAGATATCGCGAGGAGTTTCTAATGAAAGGACCTGTGTTAGTAAGAAAGATCGGAACGAGTTACTGTAGTGCAGTAGTAGGATTTAAGCAGTTGGTCAACATAAGCGTAACAACCCACAGAAACCTGGCTCACATAGGGCAGGATAAGTTGCTTGATGCAGTTTTAAGACATATATGGCATCCAAAGATTTATACGGTGATACAAGAGGTGTGTAGGACTTGTCCAAGATGTCAATTAATGAAAATCGACCATAAAGTAATATTTCCACCTGTGTGGAAAGTAGAAGTGAAAAATCCCTTTGAATTAGTTTCCATAGACGTCATGTCGATGCCGAAAACAAGAGGAGGTCACATTGCGTGTTTAGTCGCCGTTGACCACTGTAGCAAATGGGCTGCAGTCAGGCCACTGAAAGACAAGTCTGCAAGGAGCGTAGCCGATGCATTTGAGTATCATATATTACCAGCCTTTGTGCGTGTTCCTTGTAAGATATTGACTGATAATGGGGTGGAATTTAGAAGCAATAAGTTTGAAGAGATGTTACGAAATTACGGAATTGATCATGTCTATAGCAGCCCGTACAAACCTGCTAGTAACGGGGCTGTGGAGCGTGCAAACAGAACATTCGCGGAATTACTGAAAAACATCATCGAAAAAAAACTAGACTGGGACACATGCCTGCCAAGAGCAGTGTTGACATACAATAACACGAGTCACACCGAAC
>SEYY01019904.1:37500-45000 GCA_009176605.1 Armadillidium nasatum
TTCTGAAGGTGCCTCAGAACACCCAACCTCTTCGAAGCTTGTTTAGAAAGATAAGTAATGTGTTCTTTCCAAGAAAAATTACGAGAAAAGGATACGCCGAGAATAATAAAAAGAGATGAAGGTTTAAGTTGTGTGGAAGATTGTGTCGAGTGGAAAAATGGAGGAACTGAGTTTTTGAGGCATTGAAAACGACCATGTTTTCTCTGCCCCCAATTTGAAATATGTGAAAGATCAGAGGTTAGTTGGTCCAAGGCTACCCTTCTCGAGCCTATCAACTGCTGTTGGGAGGGACGACTGCAAACTGGAAGGAGTAATAAAGGGTGGAGTCATCATAGGAGTTGATAGGAGATGATTTAATAGAGAGAAGGTGATTAATGAAAAACAGAAAAAGTGTTTTCTATAGGGATAGGGAAGTAGCGTTCCCTAGGCGACGTCAAGATTACCCCCATTGGGTATATGGGATGTTAAGGGTACTTCCCATCTCATCCCGATGCCTAATGGTTAGCTCTCTTTCTCGCTCATCTCCACCTTCTACTACACGGAGTAGACTCTCCTTCACACACATAAAACACTATTACAGACAGTCACCCTCTTTTTTTTAAAAAAAACTAAATTAATAATGGCGTCAACTATGAAGGGTTTGTTGTCAGAGTACTCAAACAACTGAGTTTCAGTTAAGAGCAAGAGCTGAGGTCATGAAGAAGAGAGCTAGTGTTTGACAAATTGGAAATTAGACAAGGGTCCGAGAATTAATTAAAGAAATTAAAGAAAAAAGAAGACCGTGCACCAGGGCACGTCGGCAAAGAGGTCTTGATGGCACCAATTCCATCACCAGAGGCTACCAACTCCTAAGTGGTGATTGAGGAAGGGGTGGATTAGGGGGATTTTTTGGATGCCGCCACTCCAAGCACCTACGACTCGGATTTTTTTTCGCCATTTTTCTTTTTTTGTTCCGATGGTGCCTCAGAAAACCCAACCGTTTTACCTTGATGGAGCATCATTTGGTGAGAGAAAAGAGATGTAGAAATGCCAAGAATAATAAGTACAGAAAACGTCTGATTTGCGCGTTTTCGAAGAAAAGGCTGTAGATATGTTCTAGATAAGGAGAATTGATAAATAATGGAACTTGGTTTTATAGGAGTTGAAACATCATTTTTTCTCTACTTCAAATTGAAATTCTAGAAAGATCAGAGTTTAAGTGTTTCAAGGTAACTTTCCTTGCATTAGCTAACTGTATTCAGTGACTCGTCAGTAAAATCGATAAAAGTAGTGTAAGTTCATCTGCATAAGAGTTGATAAGAAAAGCGACGGATATATTTTTTTTAATGAAAAGTAGAAAAGAGTTAGGGGTAGGAGAGAACCCACAGGGACAATACTATTGAATGTTTTTAAAGGTTAACTTCAGTTATGGTGAACAACAGCAGCAACAAATCGATACGAAAGGCATTCAGAGAGAAGGCATGAAGCAAGATTTAGAGAGTAAAGTAGATGTTTGCAAATTGAAGTTTTGTGACAAGCTCTATCGAAAACTTTCAATATGTGTTGAACCACAACAAAATATTCACCGAAATTCTGAAGAGCATAGTAGTAGAAGGAAAAATATGGGAGTAAATTCACAAGCCGAACCTTCCTTTCAGAATTCATGCTTGCAATCTTAGATAAGATTAGATGATTAAAGGTATTTCCAAGTTTTTCTGCTAAGGATTGATTAAAAAAATATTGAAAATACAGAGTTAAAGTAATAGGATGATAGTTAGAGATTGCTAAAGATCCCTCTTTATCAGAACAGCTTGAATGAACGCATGTTTCCAATAGGAATGAATGGTGAAAAATGAAAGGTAATAACGAAATATTTTACAAGGCAGAGGGAACCCTGGGAGCACAACTTTGAGGGCTATCATGGGAAGAATGCCTGTAGTACTATTCGCCTTCTTAGTGCTTGTATTATGCTCACAAAGAGCTGAAATTAAGTTTTTAGAAGAAATTATACTCTTAGGCATAAATGAGTTGAAAACAGATGGAGAAGAAGGAAAGCTCCAAAATCATCTAGGGTATAGAATTAGAGTGTAAAGGTTTGAACGATGTGACGAGTTTTTGAAGGTAATACAGCAGTGGTACCATCAGATGAAACCAAAAGTGAGGAAAGAGGAAAATTCAAATTTAGTTTTTTTTTATTGTTCAAAATACCAGAAAGAGCTTAAGGAAGAAGATAAACCAGAAAGATTACTGAATTTTCTACGGAGAAAAATGTTTTTTACCAGTCTTTGAACAGTTCCTGGATGAAACACGAGTATTATAAGTTTCTGGAGTTTGAAGACTCGCGATAATTCCTGATGGCGTCTCTGTGATGAATAGAATGAGATCAAGAAGAATTAAACCAAGGATTTTATTCATATTTTGGTAGTAGTTGTAAAATGCGCAACTTTCGCCTTTAGATAAAAACTGAGAAAAGAGACAGTATGAGGAAAAAGAATAAGTGTTACTTTTTGTGGCAATCATACACTTGTGTGATTCAGTTAAAAATAAGATATGAAATCTAGGTAAAGTAAGGTGGTGTTCCACAAAGTGTTAATGAAGATACGAATGTTGGATTAATAGTATATTAAAAATATTATAATAACATTCCACTGCGCAGAGTCAGAGCTCTAGCCTAGAACGTGAAAGGACCAGTCGGCGTGAGAGAATGTGAGTTTGACTTTCGTTCACTCAGTCATAAATGAGTAAATTAGTGATGCGCTCTGTAAGTGATGGAATTAATACACGGTATCAGCAGTAGGACTGGCCTGGTTCCACCGATAGGACGTAATAGGGAGGCTACTTTTTTTATTTATAAAATGATACATATATATATTTTCAATCTAATATATTTTGATACTTTTATTTTACTTCTTAAAACTCCTAAGTTACATTATGTTAATTTCAAAATAGTTAATAATATGCAATATTCGGTGAAGCTCAAAAAGTAAGGAGAATATAATTAAAGAAAATTTCTTTTTCAAGAAAATTTTAAAATAAAAAAAAAGAAAAAAGAACTTTAATTAAAGCTTAAAAAGTTATTAATGAAATTCTAGAAATTAAAATATTCCATTGGCTCATTTTAGAAAGAATTTTTTTTTTATTTTCCATTTTTATATGATTTTCTCAGGCCAAATTTTTTATGAAATTTTATTCGCTCTATAATTTATTAAAAAAAAAAAAAATTTCTTTCTCTCTCTCTCTCTCTCTCTCTCTCTCTCTCTCTCTATATATATATATATATATATTATATATATATATATATATATATATATATATATATATATATATATATATATATATATATATATATATATATATATATATATATATATACAGGGTGGATCATAAGTAACCATACATAAGGTTTGTAACATGATTTTATATTTTATTTTTCAGATAGCATTAAAAAGTATGTTTGACGAAAGATGAACAAACTGAAATCATACTGACGGCAGAGGTCAGGAAGAAGTTGCAATGTTGCAATGTTGCAATGTCGCAATGTTGCAATGGAATTTAACGGAAAACATGGAGCGAACATTACACACGACACTGTGGTAAATCTTTTTAAATTTTTTCAAAAGACTAGAAGTGATGCAGATCGAAAGAGAAGTGACCGAATACGTAAAACCACCGATGAAAGCACAACAATTACGATATTCACAGCGCTTAAACAGTCTCCGTAAAAGAATACAATGGTTGTCTAGTGAAATTGATGTCAGCAGAAGATTTAGTATCAAAAGTATTTGGAAAGCAAACAGATAGCATCCTTACAAATTGCATATGGCGCAGCATGTGTGTGAAGACGACCCGGATAGAAGGATGGAATTCTGTGAATGAACGATGAGCAAATTGAACGAGGACGCAAACATTACATCAAGGTTTTGTTACCGATGAAGCAAAATTTTTACGTCAATCGAGAGGTTAATCGACAAAACATAATATATTGGAATAATGCTAACCCTAATTGGATAAGTTCGACAAAGACGCTTGGTGCTGGTAAATTGATTTCATGGGGAGAAATATGGATGACAGAACTATTGGACAGGTAATCGTAATGCAGAAAAGTATCATCACAAGATGCAAGAAACAACTTTCCTATCCCTTCTAAACGATGACAGCGACTTTCCAGTTTTCTTCCAGCAAAATGGGCTCCAGTTCATTATGGTATGCACGTATGTTAATAGCTTGACCAGTCAGTTTGGGAGAACTTGAAGGTTCTTGTGTATCAGAAAGATACGAGAATATAATTCATATTTAGGAACGCACTGAAAGCGCTATTACAAACATAATTCTAATTGTATTAATGCTTGGTCATCAACATATGCGGACACAAATTCAGGTTTGTTTTGAAAACAAAGGCAACTATGTGGAACACATTATGTGAATAAAAAGTTTTTCCATGAACTAATTTGTTTTTCTCCTATGTATGGTAATTTATGGCCTACCTTATATATATATATATATATATATATATATATATATATATATATATATATATATATATATATATATATATATATATATATATATATATATATATATATATATATATATATATATATATATATATATATATATAAATACTGAAATAGACGTTGGAAGTTTTTCTTCGTTTTCATTTTCATTATAAAGCTCAGGTTCCATAAGAACAAATCAATGATATTAATATATATATATATATATATATATATATATATATATATATATATATATATATATATATATATATTATATATATATATATATATATATATATATATATATATATTATATAGTAAATTAGTCTTGTAATTATTAAATTCAAGTAGCTAGATTTTTATTTATTTTAACGTATATTTTATATTATTAAATTTGTTAGCAATGAGTAATCTTTTCCTCCTTCAAATATATTTAATATAAAGATTTGTCGCATCACGTGGACGGTGGGTTAAAAAGAGGTTGAAAGGTAAGGAATTAAAGACTCATGATACTGCTGGCATCCACTAGAATTACGGAAATATTTTGGTTGGGATATTTGAGAGAGAGAGAGAGAGAGAGAGAGAGAGAGAGAGAGAGAGAGAGAGAGAGAGAGAGAGAGAGAGAGAGAGAGAGAGAGAGAGAGAGAGAGAGAGAGAGAGAGAGAGAGAGAGAGAGAGAGAGAGAGAGAGAGAGAGAGAGAGAGAGAAATGTAAATTTTATCTGGTATTTTGAAATCTAATGATAAAATTTACATTTCTCTCTATGTTATTTTGAAATCTAAAAATAAATAAATAACAAATGTGAAAGAAATATATTTATATTTATATTTGCTTCTTCAAATATTCTAACACTTGCATCAATTTTAGAGTGAAGATGGATACCAGAAACATTCTGAAACAAATGAAGGATAATTCTGCATACTCAACATTGGCTGACACGCTGTAACATTTTCCCCATCATTTGGTGTACAAGTTTCAATCTTTGTCAATAATTCATATTACTTCATCGAAACTCATCCTTGATTGACCATAGTCTGTAGCTGATGAAAATGCATCAGAGAGATATTTTGAAATCATTCCTTACTTCAGCATGAAAATCTTGAGTGACGATCTGGGGTAGAATTCAATGGCGAATGCCTACGCTCTACCGACTTGTTATAATTTCGAAGTCAATTTCGTGATGCGCAACTTCCGAAGCGATTGGCTAAGTAATTATGCAGTCATTCTCTATTTTCACCATCTAAATTTGCACTGTATATATATTATTTCGATTTACACAACTTTTCCGAACAGGGGATTTGAGCTCAAATAACATTTTTTGTAAATGCTTATCTAAATAGAGAAACCATCCGTAAAGATGCTTGGAAACAAATTCAGACTTCTTGACACAAACATTTCATAAGAACATGAGAACATAAGAAAAACTAAGACAGTAAGAAGCCACAAGGGCTTATGAGGACTGACCTAGTCAAACAAAGCAGATAATTTGTTTATACAAGCACTATAGAAAAAATGCAAAATATATAATCCAGAGTACACTATATTTAGTGTACATAGTGCCTTTTCTCTTTGATCCGATCGAACAGCCGAGATTCTGGAAGGAAATACCTCTCCGTTACGATTCGGTTTGTCCAGAAGTAAACCATGCTTGAAAAATTCGTTAGTTTTACTGAACAAATCAACATGAATGATTATGGTGTTGCTCAAAGAACATTGGCTCATTGCAGGAAAATAAATTAGACTTCGCAAAACTACTTGCATGGACATGTTTATAACTGTAAAGTGGGCAGAATGCAAGTCAGAAATAGAGAAGAATTACTTACCCAAAGCAGTAGCCTATTAGTTTTTTATGGTTTACACAAGCTCATCTTTGTAGCAAATAATTTCAACTCTTTTTCAATAATTCTTAATACTGTTGACACACTGAAGTCTGTCAGCGATGGAAATTATTTTGTAACTTATATTTACGAGTGCTTTCCAAAACTCGATAGACTTCTAAATGTTAAAATGCCAGAATTATGACCAGTAATTTAAAAGAAATATACGCACAGTTGAATCATTAGGTTTTATATTCTCTGAAAGGTATTTTTTATTTTGCACAACAATTGCAACGTGATTCTGGAACCTTAACATTTATCATGTGGTTGGCTATATTCGCTTAATACTTACCTATTTTAGGTTCTACATGCCCCACAACTTATGTTCTTAAGGGTCATGAACACTTTTGGTTGTGAGAGCTGACTGGCCTACTTTAAGTTCAGCGAGACAATTTAGAAGATATTTTTAAAAAATGGTATAATGCCTGCATTAAAAAAAATCAGCGGCAATTTAAGTTCCACTACAAATATCTCGGGGATATCGGCAAATTTATAGGAAATAAAGAAGGCGCCCAATCAACAACAGCCGAAATGGAACGATAAGAAAGATAGCTAGACATAAGTAAGCAAAGAGAAGGTGGAAACCCAAAGGAGAGGAGATTGGAAAGCAGTGACGCATGCTATATAAGGTCAAATGTCTTAGGTATGTCAAATCCCCACCGTCCCTAAGGGCTGAAAACTATAAATCTTTGAGATTGTAAAATATACCACCAGCAGACCTCGAACATTGAAAGCCATGCTGGTGATCAGAGAGAAGGGAATGGGATTCCAGATTATCTAAAAAATGAGAGTTGAGAAGGCTTTCAAAGATCTTAGACAGAATACAAGTGAAAGCTATAGTGCGATAGTTAGAAGGATCGGAGCGGTTGGACTAATGCGTGCTTCCAACACTGAGGGAAAGTACAAGTATTGAGACATAGAGAGAAAAGTTGAACGAGGGACCGAGTCAGCTCAGAAGCAAACTCCCTTGAAACTCGGGAAGGAATGCCATCCAGGCAGCTTGACTTCCTAACGTTCATAGATTTCAGAAGTCGATGCACTTGATCAAATGTAAGCACAGGTAAAGAGGCATTTGACATCTGAGAGGAGAAGAAGTAGGTGAAGGATTGTAGGGGTATAGGGTTGAATTAGAGGAGAACAGAAGGCTG
>SEYY01019904.1:50000-52500 GCA_009176605.1 Armadillidium nasatum
AAAAAAAAATTCTTTCTAAAATGAGCCAATGGAATATTTTAATTTCTAGAATTTCATTAATAACTTTTTAAGCTTTAATTAAAGTTCTTTTTTTCTTTTTTTTTATTTTAAAATTTTCTTGAAAAAGAAATTTTCTTTAATTATATTCTCCTTACTTTTTGAGCTTCACCGAATATTGCATATTATTAACTATTTTGAAATTAACATAATGTAACTTAGGAGTTTTAAGAAGTAAAATAAAAGTATCAAAATATATTAGATTGAAAATATATATATGTATCATTTTATAAATAAAAAAAGTAGCCTCCCTATTACGTCCTATCGGTGGAACCAGGCCAGTCCTACTGCTGATACCGTGTATTAATTCCATCACTTACAGAGCGCATCACTAATTTACTCATTTATGACTGAGTGAACGAAAGTCAAACTCACATTCTCTCACGCCGACTGGTCCTTTCACGTTCTAGGCTAGAGCTCTGACTCTGCGCAGTGGAATGTTATTATAATATTTTTAATATACTATTAATCCAACATTCGTATCTTCATTAACACTTTGTGGAACACCACCTTACTTTACCTAGATTTCATATCTTATTTTTAACTGAATCACACAAGTGTATGATTGCCACAAAAAGTAACACTTATTCTTTTTCCTCATACTGTCTCTTTTCTCAGTTTTTATCTAAAGGCGAAAGTTGCGCATTTTACAACTACTACCAAAATATGAATAAAATCCTTGGTTTAATTCTTCTTGATCTCATTCTATTCATCACAGAGACGCCATCAGGAATTATCGCGAGTCTTCAAACTCCAGAAACTTATAATACTCGTGTTTCATCCAGGAACTGTTCAAAGACTGGTAAAAAACATTTTTCTCCGTAGAAAATTCAGTAATCTTTCTGGTTTATCTTCTTCCTTAAGCTCTTTCTGGTATTTTGAACAATAAAAAAAAACTAAATTTGAATTTTCCTCTTTCCTCACTTTTGGTTTCATCTGATGGTACCACTGCTGTATTACCTTCAAAAACTCGTCACATCGTTCAAACCTTTACACTCTAATTCTATACCCTAGATGATTTTGGAGCTTTCCTTCTTCTCCATCTGTTTTCAACTCATTTATGCCTAAGAGTATAATTTCTTCTAAAAACTTAATTTCAGCTCTTTGTGAGCATAATACAAGCACTAAGAAGGCGAATAGTACTACAGGCATTCTTCCCATGATAGCCCTCAAAGTTGTGCTCCCAGGGTTCCCTCTGCCTTGTAAAATATTTCGTTATTACCTTTCATTTTTCACCATTCATTCCTATTGGAAACATGCGTTCATTCAAGCTGTTCTGATAAAGAGGGATCTTTAGCAATCTCTAACTATCATCCTATTACTTTAACTCTGTATTTTCAATATTTTTTTAATCAATCCTTAGCAGAAAAACTTGGAAATACCTTTAATCATCTAATCTTATCTAAGATTGCAAGCATGAATTCTGAAAGGAAGGTTCGGCTTGTGAATTTACTCCCATATTTTTCCTTCTACTACTATGCTCTTCAGAATTTCGGTGAATATTTTGTTGTGGTTCAACACATATTGAAAGTTTTCGATAGAGCTTGTCACAAAACTTCAATTTGCAAACATCTACTTTACTCTCTAAATCTTGCTTCATGCCTTCTCTCTGAATGCCTTTCGTATCGATTTGTTGCTGCTGTTGTTCACCATAACTGAAGTTAACCTTTAAAAACATTCAATAGTATTGTCCCTGTGGGTTCTCTCCTACCCCTAACTCTTTTCTACTTTTCATTAAAAAAAATATATCCGTCGCTTTTCTTATCAACTCTTATGCAGATGAACTTACACTACTTTTATCGATTTTACTGACGAGTCACTGAATACAGTTAGCTAATGCAAGGAAAGTTACCTTGAAACACTTAAACTCTGATCTTTCTAGAATTTCAATTTGAAGTAGAGAAAAAATGATGTTTCAACTCCTATAAAACCAAGTTCCATTATTTATCAATTCTCCTTATCTAGAACATATCTACAGCCTTTTCTTCGAAAACGCGCAAATCAGACGTTTTCTGTACTTATTATTCTTGGCATTTCTACATCTCTTTTCTCTCACCAAATGATGCTCCATCAAGGTAAAACGGTTGGGTTTTCTGAGGCACCATCGGAACAAAAAAAGAAAAATGGCGAAAAAAAATCCGAGTCGTAGGTGCTTGGAGTGGCGGCATCCAAAAAATCCCCCTAATCCACCCCTTCCTCAATCACCACTTAGGAGTTGGTAGCCTCTGGTGATGGAATTGGTGCCATCAAGACCTCTTTGCCGACGTGCCCTGGTGCACGGTCTTCTTTTTTCTTTAATTTCTTTAATTAATTCTCGGACCCTTGTCTAATTTCCAATTTGTCAAACACTAGCTCTCTTCTTCATGACCTCAGCTCTTGCTCTTAACTGAAACTCAGTTGTTTGAGTACTCTGACAACAAACCCTTCATAGTTGACGCCATTA
>SEYY01019904.1:57500-63878 GCA_009176605.1 Armadillidium nasatum
CATAGTTATCGGCTTCAATAGGGGAAAGACCTAAATCTACTTCTTCAGTTTGTGTGCTTACGTTGTTAGTTTCCATACTACTAGTTTGAACAGACACTTCAATTTTTTTACCTACCTTTTCTAAAGCAACTTCTTTCAGCATCTTGCCATGCCTTTTTCAACTTTTGTCCTCTCTTCCTTTGTGTTTCAGTGCTTTCGAGATTACTACTTTGCATGGGAACATATCTTGGTGTTACCGGTTCTGGAATAGCTTCTTCAACTACATCCACATGCATGTTTTCCGTATCAGATATGGTTTTCTCCTGCTGGAAATACTTCCTTAGATACGAAGGCGCGTCTGCCCAAACTTTTAAATGGGAATAATGGGCCCTCATAGTTTTTCCTTTTCCTTGAATTTCATATGTCATCCCCTCCGAAAGTACTTTTGTGACAACAAAGGGACCCTCGTATCTTTCTCCCAATTTCCTTTCCAGGGTTCTGTCTACTGTCACAATTTTCCTTTTTACTTTTACCCCCACCGCATAGGGCAGCCAATTTGGGTGGCCTTCTCGCCACTTTTCCTGTTCCTCTCTCGGGATAGGCAATATCATTCCCTTCTCGTGTTGTTCAGTCATTAATTTTTCAGCCGGTGACATACCGAGTTCGGTGTGACTCGTGTTATTGTATGTCAACACTGCTCTTGGCAGGCATGTGTCCCAGTCTAGTTCTTTTTCGATGATGTTTTTCAGTAATTCCGCGAATGTTCTGTTTGCACGCTCCACAGCCCCGTTACTAGCAGGTTTGTACGGGCTGCTATAGACATGATCAATTCCGTAATTTCGTAACATCTCTTCAAACTTATTGCTTCTAAATTCCACCCCATTATCAGTCAATATCTTACAAGGAACACGCACAAAGGCTGGTAATATATGATACTCAAATGCATCGGCTACGCTCCTTGCAGACTTGTCTTTCAGTGGCCTGACTGCAGCCCATTTGCTACAGTGGTCAACGGCGACTAAACACGCAATGTGGCCTCCTCTTGTTTTCGGCATCGACATGACGTCTATGGAAACTAATTCAAAGGGATTTTTCACTTCTACTTTCCACACAGGTGGAAATATTACTTTATGGTCGATTTTCATTAATTGACATCTTGGACAAGTCCTACACACCTCTTGTATCACCAGTATAAATCTTTGGATGCCATATATGTCTTAAAACTGCATCAAGCAACTTATCCCGCCCTATGTGAGCCAGGTTTCTGTGGGTTGTTACGCTTATGTTGACCAACTGCTTAAATCCTACTACTGCACTACAGTAACTCGTTCCGATCTTTCTTACTAACACAGGTCCTTTCATTAGAAACTCCTCGCGATATCTATAAAAATCTTTCAATAATGGTTCATTCCTCTCAATCTTCATGTGCTTCCTCACCTTCTCTCTTAACAGCTTTATTGAATCTGACCTGTCCTGCAATTTGATTATATCCTCTAGTGCCAGTAGACGCCCTTCATCACCAACCCCATGCACCAAAATATTGAACATCCCAACAGTTGTTATGAATGTGTCGCTTAGATTGTCCGCATCGTCACCGTGGAAAATTATCCCCTCTCCAAAGTCCAATACTGCCTCCGTCTCAACCAGATAATTCATACCCAAAAGTAAACAGGCTGGGATGAACCCATCCTGGACAACCACCAAAGGTAATGTTATCTGACGGTACTTCGTATCCATCTTAATCTCCACAGCTTTTGAACATTCTACTAATCCGGTTCCAACCCCGTTAAGTGTCACCTCCAAGGTCCACTCCTTCTCTATTTTCCCAAACTGCTTCAGATCGTATACAACCGACTCTTGTATCAGGCTAATGACAGAGCCAGTGTCGAGAAATGCGCATTTTCGTATTTCTCCAATGCACACCTCTTTCCAAGCGACACCCCTTAAAATATGATTACAACTAAGTCTGGAACTATGACTCCTTTCTGTCATCATCAAGTTAATTTCTAGACCTTGATCTGCGCTGTGACTTAGTAAGTCTGTCTCATCGTCCTCAGACGACTCCTCTTGGGGTTGTTCCGCGTCTTCATCTCTTTTATCCTCAACATATTGGGTTTCCTTGTCATCGGTATTGTAAGGAATCTCTTCAACCATAATGTCCTCACTAGCTGTATTAAAAGTACCATCATCTATTAAAGGATTAAAATGTCTTCCTCCCAATACTTGTAAGTGAATATTTTTCAAGGTTTCCTTCTCTCTTGCTCTCGGGCCGATGTATGCTACTGAGCAGCATGTTCCATGATGAAGCCAAACTTTTACTCCAAATATGTCGCTGGCTGTCAACAATATTTCCGGTATGGGTTCCCTTCCAGGCACTTTCAAAGCTCTAAGGTACTTCAATGATTTTTCTTTCTTCTCGATTCCGTATAACTTCCTCTCTATTATGAGTTCATCAAATAACATTTCTCGCAGCTCTTTCGAGTTTCTTGGTACTCCTTCTAGATGAATTTTATTCAATACATCTTGTAAGCTCTCAAACAGAGAATCTGCTCCTCCCGGGACCAACTTACTCAAACTCATACCCTTCGGGAGCGTATACGGGTCAAGTACTTCATTTTCATCATCAGCCTCCCTATGACACCTTGACCAAGTGTCTGCGAACACGTTCTCTTTTCCTGGGTAGTAACGAATCTCAAAAGAGTACTCACTCAGATCGTCCAAGACGCGGGCCAATTTACTATCTACCAACTTCATTGTATCCAAGTATACTAGTGGTCGATGGTCGGTATGTAGAATGAAATTCTGTCCTAATAAAAACGGTCGAAAACTTTTAATACCCCATCTTATGGCAAGCAGCTCTCTCTCTATTGTTGATGCTCTTCTTTCACAAGCGTTGAAAGAGTGGGAGTTGTACGCGATTACTCTTCTCTCGCCACCCTGCTCCTGACAAAGGCCAGCTCCCATTCCAATCCCACTAGCGTCCACAAACAATTCTAATGGCTTTCCTTGTGGTGAGAAATCGGGGAAGGCTAAGCTCTACTGACTCCTTCATTCGTCTCTTCAGCTCATCAAAAGCCCGACTACGCTCATTCGTCCACTCAATTTTGTCTTTTCTATTTCCGCCTGTCAAAACACTAAGAGGCGCAGCTACCTCCGAACAGTTCCTGATGAACTTTCTTTGAAAATTAATCATTCCAAGGTATCGTCGCAATTCTCCAACGTTCTTTGGCTTTTCTAATTTATCTATTTGGTCAACATATTCTGGAAGTTTTCTTATGCCAGTCCTACTAATAATATGCCCTAAAAATTGTACTTCCTTCTGGACCCACTTACATTTACTTAACTTTACTTTAACATTTGATTCACAAAATCTCTCTAGGACACGCTCAATAAGAGTTAGATGTTCACTAAATCCTTTTGAAATTAACAAGACATCATCAACATAAATTACTACCTTATCTCTACTAAACCCTGTCAGTATTCGTTGCATTTCTCTTTGGAATGCTGCCGGTCCATTTTTCAGTCCAAAACTAAGCCTTTTAAATCTATACTGACCGCTGACTGTGGAAAACGCTGTGTAATTCTTGCTATTTTCTTTCTAGTTGCATTTGGTAATACCCTTTCACAAGATCCATACTGGTGAAATAATATGCCCCATGGCAACCAAAAATTGTTTCTGTAATGTTGGCCATAGGAAATCGATCCGCCTCTGTTACTTTATTTAACCGACGATAGTCGACGCACAGGCGTAAAGTACCGTCTTTCTTTCTAATTGGTACAATAGGAGAGCTCCATTCTGAAGCACAAGGCTCCACTATATCCCTCAAACACAGCTCTCTTACTTGCTGTTCTATTTCATCGTTTGTTCGCTGATCAAATCTCCTCGCTCTCTGGTAAATCGGTGTACTATCATGAAGTTTAATCCTATATGGGGTCATGGATGTTCTACTAACATCGGCGTCACTTTTACTGAACGCTGCTCGATGTTTCCAAAGCGTCTCTATAACACTTCTGCGCTGTTCACTGCTTAGCTCATCCATAAATTGTATTTCATTATTGAGCCTCTCCTTTGTCCATTCTTCTCCTAAATTTTGTTTCTCTAGGCAACTCTTGCACTGTTGTATTTACCGCGCATTGCTTTATTTCAAATTTCCTCAAGTTTTCTTCATCCACTACCAACTGGGCCATACCAATCTTTTCACCTTTCCCCAGTTTCATCTGTCCAGCAGTTAACTTTTTTATAAGTACATCCCCTTGACCGTCCTTCCATTGTACAAGACCGGGTAACACCCTGAACCGGTTGTTGTATCCCCTTTTATTGTTTCCTTCTTGATTATCTATTAGTAATTCTTCTGGTTTCTTGTCTTCCCATTCTGCACCACTTCTTGGCTTAATTCTCTTAGATGGCCATCGTGCTTTGACCGAGACCCATCGATCTTCTGAAATTATAATTTCACTAGCTACATAAACAGGAACCGAGGTCACGACACGTACGCAGCTTTCAGGTTCATTCGTTAAATACACCTGCTCCTTAATACCGAATTCACCACAACGTGTAAAAGACCTTTCTTTTACGTTCAATTTTATTTCATTTCTTGTCAAAAATGGCATTCCCAATATTGTACCCTTCTTTCAAGTGTCGTACCACTATAAACTCAGATTGACCATAATCTATTCCATCAATTGTGACTTTCAAGGTAGCAGTTCTATGAGACTCAGTACACATAGATGGACTTCCAACTCCTCTTAGCCTCACTACCCTATTCTCTACCTCCGGGTTAGGAATTTTACTTAACTCACTTTCGCAAATCAAGCAGTACTGTGAGCCTGAATCCATTATTGCCATCACTTCCATACCGTTAAGTTTCACTAGGAACCGCAACAGCGGTGTTATTCTAATATCGTCAAATTCTGTACAATTAACTCTACCAATGGCACCATATACGCCTGTTGTTGTCTCATTTGTAAACTCGGCCATTCTACTCCGTACCCTGGCAGGCCTTTGAGGTAAAGGATCGGATTTCCCTTTGCCTTTACTCATCACAAATTCATTCGCTTCAGGATTCAGGATCGGGCAACCACTATCAACCGGGACACTTCCTTGTTTGAATACTACTGTTGTTGCTGTTGGCTCCGACTCACTCCCGGCAATGGCGGAGCAGCCTCGTTTCCCGACGATGTCTGTCTATTTTTCCTTATAAATTCTTCCACTTGGGCTTTCATAGGACATGATTCTCTAAAGTGTCCTACTTCATCACAAAGAAAACATCGCCGTTCTTCGGCATCATAAACTCTTGTGACATTTCGACCTTGATTTTCTTCATCCTCTTGCCCGGTTTGTCTACGTCTATATCTATTTCCCTGTTCTCATTTCGCAGTTGAAATGTTTATGCTCACTACTACCACAGACTAAACACCATCCGCTGAGCTTCCAGCAATCACGTTTGATGTGGCCTCTTTTTCCACAGTGATGGCATCTTGCAATACCATCATGGTATGGTCTATTTCGATTATCATGATCCCTGGGTCCATTACTTGCAGCATGTGGTCTTCTGTACTGTACCTGCATTCTTTCACCTCCATCATCTCGCAATGTGGCCCATATTGGTATTGCAGTTGTTTCCGGTTCTTCTTGGTCATCTAACTCGTCCTCTTCTTGTGCCCAATTTACCACCTCCTTCCATCGAACCTTTGCACCTTCTTTATCTCCTCCCATACGGACCTTAAATCGTCTCGCAACCTTTTTTGGTAGGCAGTTTAAGAACTGCTTCTTCAGTACTTCTACATCTCTTTGATCATTTGTTGTAGCAGCTTCATAAGTGGTCTGCAGTCTAAGAGCAAATTCCGCAAATCTTTCATTCTTTTCATCTCTATCCTCCAAAACTCTCTCTGTAGATCTAAGAATTTCATTCTCCTTCTCCTCCTTACACCAGCTCTTCAATCTTGTGACTTATTGTCACATAACTCATCTTCGCCCGATAAGATACTGTAATATGTCCTCAATGATGGACCCTTCCAAGAAAATTTCGCAAATCTACAGCCCACCTGATTTTTATCTCTTTCCTAACTTGCTCTCTAGCGTATCCTTTCATAATCCTCTATGAAAAGCCTCAAAAGTCTTGTACTTTCTCTACTCCATATTTTAAAGGCTTTAACCGCTTTTACATTCGCTCTACTAAATGTCCTTAATACTTCTAGCAGTTCTCCTGCCAAAATAATTAGAACTCTGTTAACCGCCATGCCAGACTCCATTCCTGTCTTCTCCAGCTCCACCAATCTTTTCAACCACAATTTTCCTCTTCTATCTAATTCACTCTCCGTTTCCGACTCAGCTTCTGAGACAGAACTCTCATCGATAGTGTACTTTCTGGCAGCTTTCCTTTTCCTTTTGTTTCTTTT
>SEYY01019905.1:0-5000 GCA_009176605.1 Armadillidium nasatum
ATATATATATATATATATTATATATATATATATATATATATATATATATATATATTTACAGAGTATTGCAAAATGTTGAAGTTTAAACCTTTTGCTTTGGTCTTCCTTCTGTGTTTGTCTGTCTGTGAAAAATCGAGGATCAAAAGAGTTCCTCAAGGGATTATTACCTCCAGTTTGTGATATCATATGCCCATGTCCTGAACCCCCAACTTGTCCTGAAACTCCAACTTGTCCTGAAACCCCAACTTGTCCTGAACCCCAACTTGTCCTGAAGAACCTCCAAACTTGTCCTGAAACCCCAACTTCTCCTGAACCCCCAATTTGTCCTGAACTCCCAACTTGTCCTGAAACCCCCAACTTGTCCTGAAACCCCAACTTGTAATTAAACCCTAACTGTCCTGAACCCCCAACTTGTCCTAAACCCCCAACTTGTCCTGAAACCCTAACTTGTCCTGAAACATCCAACTTGTCCTGAAACCCCAACTTGTCCTGAAACTCCAACTTGTCCTGAAACCCTAACTTGTCCTGAAACTCCAACTTGTCCTGAAACCCCAACTACTTCTGAACCCCCACCTTGTAGTGAACCCCCAACTTGTAGTAAGCCCCCAACTTGTCCTGAACCAACAACTTGTCCTGAAACACCAACTTGTCCTGATATATATTTATATAATTCATTACACAGGTTTAAATGTTGCAATTCCAGCATCTGGAAGTAAGTATGGATGAATTGTTTTGGGAAGGCTCTGATAACTATTCCAGAAAATGATAAATTGTACATGCCATTTTCTATGACAATAAATGGAGACAATTTCATTGATTCATCACGTTCTGGACAAGAGTTAATTGTTACCGAAGAATAATGCGTTTTTTCTGTGTGAGATTTAAGAGAATAAATTCGGTTTTATATGCTTTATATACATTTTATGTCACGTTTAGTTTGAAAGAGATTTATTTTATTTTAGATTTCTACCTAAGCTGTTTGTAAAAAACCTTCTGCTATTAATATATATATATATATATATATATATATATATATATATATATATATATATATATATATATATATATATATATATATATATATATATATATATATATATATATATATATATATATATATATATATATATATATATATATATATATATATATATATATTATTTATCGTTATGTAAAAAGTAATGAATTCAAATACTATAAAAGACTGGTAACGGAAGTGTGAGAGTTTCGATAACAATGACGTAATTTTAAGCAATTTCAGTCTGTGATTGGTCGATTGATTTAAATCTGGCAACTTTTATCTGGGAATGTCGAAAATTTGATGACTTCATTTCAACGTTTCTTCGTTTATTTGAATTTATGAAATAGCAACCTACGTCATAAATTATGGCAGGGAAAACTTGATATTCGATTTCATTACTTATGATATTTATACTTTGATATGATTAATAATATTTTTGGTGTTTCCTTTGGTCAATTTTTTGTGCTTGTGTTAAATAAAAGTCTTTTTAGCATTTTTAATATTATATGAGTTAAAAAGTAAAAGTATTTTTTAAAGTGTTTATAAAACTTTTGATCAATGTAAGAGTTTTAATTTATCCTAAAATAAAAGACGTAACAAATGGTTATAATATTCAAAACAAAATTATTAAAATGCAGAACCCAAGAACTGATCTATTTATTCTCTTGTCATTCGTCTATTCAATTAATTAAGTAGTACAACGATAACGAAAAATTCTCAAATTGAGGAGTTGAGATTGATCAAAATCAGCGTTAAAAGTGAACATGCAAAGTTTAAAGTTTAAAAACTCAAAAGGTAAAAAAATATTTCAAATGAGTAGTTTCTTCTCGACCTTCCAAAAAAACAATACCATAACCCTCTTATGATTTTATTCACGGTTCTCTTCCAGAACCAAACTCTCTGGTTTCTTCCCGAAGTCAGCATTTCTATCCATCTCTCTTTGTCCTCCAGAACAAGACATCTATCAATTTCCTCATCTGGGACACCTTCTGTCTTCTTAGCGAGTCTTTCACTGAGTCCTTCCATCTCTTTTTATGTCTTTTTCTTGGTCTTGTGCACTCAGGCCTCCATTCCCATCTTCTAGTCCCTTTTCACTATTGCATTCTCTCCAAATGTCCCTACCATCTCAACCTTGCTGTATCTATTTGTTAATCACCTCTACATAATCTTCTGATACTCTCTTTTAATCATTTTCTATTCTGGTCTTTCCTGCAATAGCTTAGAACATTTGTTTACAAGATCCATACCATTACCAATACGATTTTTACCTCTGTGCCTAAAAACCTATGTGGTCTACAAAGTTTCCATTGGTGAATGTAAGACCCTATAAAACCTACAACAAAACTAATGGACATTGTTTAGAATTCATCACCTCCTTCCATCTGTTCAGAGCTTCCTGTTATTCTCATATTTCCACTTTCATTATTGCCGCGTCATCCGCGTAAACTAGTGTGCTTTTTCTTCCCTTGTTCATATTCTCCTGAGACAGGCAACTAGATATAGCGCAATGAGTAGCGGAGACAATATACTCCCTTGTCTTACACCTGTCCTCATTCCAAACCACTTCTTTCCTCCCTTTCCTCTGACCATTTTTATTGGTTCTTGGTACATACTGTACTTTTTATACTTAGTATAAATCCCTCCGATATGTCCCACACTGATTCCTACAATACTCTTCAGTCTCTCTCCTTATTTATCCTGTTGAATACCTTCTCCAAGTCCATAAATGTTATATGTGCTATTTTATCCCACTCTTCTCTGTCAGTATCTTCATGTAAAAAATCAAGTCCATCGTACCTTTTCCAGGCCTGAAGCCATGTTGCCAATAACCTATCTTATCTTCAACTTCCGCTCTTAGGCTTCTCTCCAGAATTCTTTCATATATTTTACTCGCCTCTACTAGCAACGCTATTCCTCTGTAATTTCTACACTCTTTATTTACCTCCCTTTTTGTTTATCGGGCAGATATTGTTTTTCTTCATTCCTTTAGTATTTTTTCCTACTTCCATCCTTGGTTTAGTAATGTTGTAACCCATTCGACCTCCCTTTCACCTGTCAAATTGTTGAAATTTTCAAGTGAAAACTTCTGCTCCTACGTTAATTTATGTAAGTGTTTTTTTATAACTACTATGTAAAATATAAAAACATGTGCATTCTGGTTTGATAAAAAAGTGTAGATATATATATCATTATAAGGTTTATTAAGCCTATATTGAAAATGCCTTTTTTTATTATTTCTTTCTCTATTTACCTAAAGTTCATATTTTAATTACAGTATTTACCTTGAATTATTTAATTTATAATCTCAGTAAGTTAAATGAAATAAATGAATAGAAGTTAATAACTATAATTAAAATATTTTATTAGGCGTTCATTATAACCTAAACATAAATTATTGATTTGCCACAAAAGGCTGTAAAAAGTTGCTCCGCACCGCAAAAGAAAGGCTAGGCTTTATTTCGGAAGAAAATTTGTTTGTTTGTTGAAAGAATTTACTTAAAAATTCGTTCTGCTCCGTGTACAAATGATTTTTTTTTTTTTTTTTTTTTTTTTTTTTTTTGTTAAATAATTTCTTTATTAAAATATTTACCTTTAAGAAAGGTTTCAAATGTATTTTTTATTTTTTACTTTTTTTTTAAATTTTATATTAGCTCTTCACATACCGAATTTTATTTATTTTAAATCTTATATTTTATGCAAGACTTTTACTTTAAGTGAAGCAAGAGTTGCTAACAAAGACTTTATTAATTGATCTTTCACGTGAAAGTGATTTTAACCATTTTAAACTCAAATGATTTTTCATGAATTAAATGGTCTTAGATTCATTAGAATTACTTTATTTATAAATGAGAGTTATTTGGGGGCATTATTGAAGCTGAAATGTTGCGAAAAGTTTAGTATAAACAATGCTTAAATTGAGTGTAGGGAAAATCTAGAAATTATATCTGGTGGCAGTAATAAATAATAATCTTGCCCTTACCAATTGCCAATGGAGATAGTTTTGTTACTTGTTTGTATCATCGTACTAAATAATCTACACCACGTCAGTCCTTCAAATGAAGATACGGATCTGATTGGTAAAATAAAAATGTTTTATTTCAGTTATTTAAATAAAAAATAAGTCACAAAAATGGATAGGTGAAGAAAAACTTTATAGAAAAAATCAAAAATTTATTAAGAAATAACCCAAATTAAATTGGTCCTCTTTAACTCAATTAAATATAAAAATTTGAATTTTTATTATTAAAAAAACAATTTTTACTAAAATCAAATTTTATTAAAATAACCCAAATTAAATTGGTCCTCTTAACTCTTTCAATTAAATATAAAAATTTGAATTTTTATTTATTAAAAAACAATTTTTAAATTTAAGCAACATTTAATAGCCCGTCATAGAATAGAATTACACACATACTCATATATATATATATATATATATATATATATATATATATATATATATATATATATATATATATATATATATATATATATATATATATATATATATATATATATATATATATATATATATATTATATAATTATATATTATATATATGGAGTTTTTAGTACGGTTAGTTTATTTCTATATATTAAAAAGATCTTACTATTGTTTTACATGGAGGCCACCATTTTGAATTTCGAAACACCAATTTATCGATACAAAAAGCAATATTCGATTTAATATCAAAATATAGTGTAAAATTGAACTCCATGTCTGGATGTAAGAGGTGGCGACCTCTTTGAAGACAAATGTCCGTGTGCCATGCATTCAGATGTATTATATATGATATATATATATATATATATATATATATATATATATATATATATATATATATATATATAATATATATATATATATATATTATATATATATATATTCATAAAGACTTTATTCAATGCATTCGAATATATTTATCTTCAGATTTCTATAATATATATTAATTATATATATAATATAATATATATATATA
>SEYY01019905.1:15000-20000 GCA_009176605.1 Armadillidium nasatum
CATAGGAGTGGGATTGAGACAGGGGTGTGTAATGTCGTCATGATTATTTAATCTATTGATGGATGGTGTAGTTAGAGAAATGGAGAGAGAAGGGAAGGGTATTAGGTTGAGAAATATGGAGGGTGAATGGGATGTGAATGTTTTACTTTTTGCAGATGATGCGGTGTTGGTAACAGAATCTGGAGAAAAGTTGAGAATACTTGTGAGAGAGTTTGAGGGGAAATGTGCAAACAGGAGATTGAAAGTCAATCCAGCGAAGAGTAAAGTTATGAGGATTGGAGGTGGGGATGAAGAGATTTGGAGGAGTAATGGGGGGTGTAGAAGTAGGGGAAGGAAACTTGAGGAGGTGAATGAATTCAAATATCTAGGAATGTTGGTGGAAGGTAAAGGTGGGACTTAAAAAGAAATAAAGAATATAGTGGTAGAGGGAATGAAAGTGTTGGGGGGTCTAAGAAAAGTATGGAAGAAAGAGGAAATTTCAAAAGAAATAAAGATAAGAATGTTTGAAAAATGTGTTACCTTCTGTAATGTATGGGTGTGAAACATGGATGTTAAGTGCTCGAGCGAGGAAAAGTTTGAATATCTTTGAGATGAAAGGTTTGAGAGCGATGTGTAAATTGAGAAGGATTGATAGGATTAGAAATGAAAGAATAAGGGAAATGTGTAAATGGAAGAAGAGTGTAATTGATAGAGAGGAGGAGGGTATGCTAAAATGGTTTGGACAAATGTGTAGAATGAAGTGAAGACAGAATGGTGGGCAAGGTACTTAGATCTGAGTGGATGGGGTAGGGGAGGGAAGGCCAAAGTGGAGATGGATAGATGGAGTGAGAGAGATTTTGAGCAGAAGGAATTTGAATTTAGAAGAGAGTAAAAGACTTGCGGAGGACAGAGTGAGATGGAGGGCGGTGGTGAAAGGGGTTGAAAGAAAAGAATGGGTGTGTTTGTAAGGGAATTGTGGAGGACCACCCCACGAAAATGGGAAAGGTGATAGCGAATAAATAAAATAAATATATATATATATATTTATATATATATAATATATATATATATATATATATATATATATTATATATATTATATATATATATATATATATATATATATACTAAAGAGAAAAATTAACGCACCATCTAAATTTATCAGTTGAGAGGTCCCGACGACATTGTAGGGTAATGGGAGTGCTTGTGTGTGGGGGCGTGTGCCACTACCAACCCAAATAATGCAGTTTATATCTCTGAGTGGAATAGGAGTGATATCGACGAAATACGGTAAAAGGTCAAAAACCAGTCAAATTCGGTGAGTACCTGGTAGGAGATGTAACGTCACGGGTATGACGGGTATCGAGAGTATTCAACCTTTATCGTTTGTGCAAGTAATATGGAGAGGTTACGACGGAGTTTGACAAGCGACGACTGTGTGGCAATCACAACACTACTGCTAAAGGGTATGGCCAACGCCAGCTTGGCCGATGGTTTGGGATCTCCCATTCAACCACTGGAAGGGTCCTTTAGAGGTACGAGTTGACAAATATCACACCAGGCTGACTAACCAAGGTAGGACAGGCGACAACGGTAGTACAGGACAGATATATACGGTTAATGTCAACTCGCGATAACATGCAACACCATGTGACCATTGTGCCGAGCTGCAGGCTAAACATCAAACCCTTGTTAGCACGAATACCATTCGTCATAGACTCGCGGAACATGGATAGCACCCTCGAGGGCGGCAAGAGAGCCCCCGCTCACCGAAGAGCAAAGATTGGTCGCACAACAACACCTGCATTGGCGGCCCTAGGACTTGGCGAGTATCCTATCTACGGAAGAGTGTCGATTCAATCTGCGCAGCTTCGACGGACGTTTCAGGGTTTTTAGAGGCGTCATGAGCGCTATCCGGCATGCACAATGCAAGAAATACTCCCTTTCGATGATGGGACCGTTATGGTTTGGGATGATATATCTCTCCATGTCCGCACTGAGTTACACGTCTTTGAACCGTTCGTCGTACGTATATATATATATATATATATATATATATATAATATATATATATATATATATATATATATATATAATATATATATATATATATATATATATATATATATATATATATATTATTATATATATATATATATATATATATATATATATATATATATATATATATCTCCACTTCCTCTTGGTTACTCTCCTCTCCTTCTAATTTTTCATTAAAGGTGTTATTATAAAATTTGAATTAATAATTAGGTTCTGTTTCTGCAGTCCCATCCTCTTCATGCAGCGCATCATATTACTGCGAAACTTTTAAAAAAACCTTCAATTTTCGTATTGATTAACACAAGGTAGATGTGAGAAGATAAGCATAAATAAGATAAAATAAAAGGTAAAGAAAGACAGATTTTGCCTAAATTATAAAAAATAAGACAGAATTAGGGAGAGTGAAAAGTATAAAACAGAATTAGTACAAATTTGAATAAAAGACAGAATAAGATCAATAACGAAGCAATAATGGGATTCTAAATAATAATAATAATAATATAAAAAAAAAAAAAAAAAAAAAAAAAAAAAAAAAAAAAAACTGGAAAAAAAAAAATTAAAAATAATTAAAAAAAATATATAAATATATATATATATTTTTTTAATTTTTATATTTAAGTAAACTCCATGTAGCCCCTATATTTTGAGTGTAAGGTGCAGTTTGAGGATCCACAAAATTTTTACTGGGGTTCAAAGTAAGATGTTCAAAAAAATTGTTTTTTTTTTTTTTGGGCTAAAAAAACTTAAACTTGGGTATTATACCCAGGGTATATCTACGGGGGCTCTGCCCCCCGTACCCCCCGACCCGTGAGTGATGATGATATTGTCGACTACTTTTCCATTTCTAAGATATGGGGTATTTTCCATTTTTTTTTTTTAGAAAACATTCCTCCATTTGAGCTTGTGCCCAAAAATATTATAAATGTATAGTTTGGCAGCAACAGAAAATAATTTCTATTACCCTGGAAAACGTGAGACTAATTTCAAATGTATGATTTCGACTGGTTTTTGAGTTATAGATGCAAGAATATATTAGTAATATATTATAAGCATATAACATGTTCTAGAAAAGAATTATAAATGCCGAATATTCATTTTATATCCACTGTAATATTTTAAAAATGATTGAGATATTTGCTTTTGTAATTGTAGACTGTCGGAGCTACAGACTTTGCATATTATATTGAGATTGATCCGACCTTGACATCTTCTTTCTATTTCAGAGATGTCCTTGAGGAACCTCACAGATGTTAATTCTAGTGGGATAATTTTTGAAGAAAAATTTTAGATGACGATGCCAAAAAATACAGTATCCTCCCATTGACACGAGGAGATATATTTTTTTATTAACTAAAAGTTCACATTTCACGGGCATTGCCCTATTCGAGGAGATGAACTTTTCTAGGTAGTTCATTCCTAGGATACTCAAGTGGGATCGAACCGGCGCCCTCAAACACGTGAGTCAATCACTCTACGGTATGAGCCACGGTAGACGAAAAAATAAATAATAGTTACATCTATATACGAATCTTCTTTGATGTGTCATTAAAAAGCTCTTGATTAAACGGTCCTAATTTTCTGTTCAATGAGATTTTTTCAAAGTTTTGCTAACCTACCACGAATAAATCCCATGCTGTCAATTCTAATGGATTTAAATTATCTCTATCTTTTCTATCTGTTAATTTTCTGCCACAAGGTCTACTGTGAATGTCTACTTTCAGTTTTGCATTACATTTTTGTGCACCAAACTTTTCCTTTTATGTACTAGAATACTTGACCATCTTTGGCGTCAACGTTATTCTACGTTATTTATTCATTAAGTCCATTTTGATGTAAAGTGGTGTGGAAGAAATAAATTTTGCTGGTTTGCCAGCTGCACATGAAGCATATTATATAGTACAAATGACAGCTACCGAGAACAAAGTTGCATCTACATACGAGTATTCTCCAATTTTTAGAGTATTTTCATGAATTCATGTTACAATAAATATAATGCGAAAAAAAATCAAACAATAAATAAAATGACTTTTAATTCTGGTATATAATATTTAAGTGCTGATAGCTGTATAACTTGAAAAGCTATTATATATTACAATTATAAAAACACAAAATGAAAAGGTTTACAATCATGATCATGCATGTAACTCAAATTCGTGACTTGTTTGAGCAATTACTGTTATTTTTATATTATTATAATGGACACTGCTCTTCTTTCCTTTCTCGTCGCCCGCATAACAGCTATGTTCATTCTTACATGTATTCTACTGGTAAAGTCTGGAACACACTCCCTTCATTTATTTTCCCAACTTCCTATAACTTACACACCTTCTAATGTCGTGTATCGGGATATGTTGGCCTTTAATTTGACCAGGTTTCCGATTTTCTCCTTTAACTCTGGTGGAAATTTTAGTAGGGCTCTGTCTTTTCCCCACCAAAGGTAAAATTAAAAAAAAGAGAAATGTAACAGCAAAAAGAGGAAAGGTACGCAATCATGTTCATGCATGAAGCTCATATTCGTGACTTATTTGAACAATTAGTGTTTAGTCTAAATCTTGCGCTTTTTCTTCGGTAAAAAAAAAATTTTTTTTTTGTTTTCATGTGAAAATTAATAATAAATGATAATCAAATACATTTTCAATTTAAATGTTGAGGCTCTTTATTTATTTATTGGTTTATTTATTTACTGCTTTCTAAGATCCTTGAATTCTTAAATACTTATACCTGTGTGAAAAGAGCAGCGATGACAATCAAAAGAAGAGAGAGTTATGGTGATTCTCTCATTGTAATTACTTTCAGGTATGATGAAAGAAGAGAGAGTTATGGTGATTCTCTCATTGTAATTACTTTCAGGTATGATGAAAGAAGAGAGAGTTATGGTGATTCTCTCATTGTAATTACTTTCAGGTATGATGAAAGAAGAGATGACTCATGGTCTCCAGAATAACGCAATTAAGAAAAATG
>SEYY01019905.1:25000-35000 GCA_009176605.1 Armadillidium nasatum
TATATATTTTTACATTACACCATTTCCCGCATGATGCAGGGTGGAGTCGACTGCACGAAAATTCCTGCAGTCGTATATGGGAAGACAAAAAAAAAATGGTTAAAAGGAATCCCAACCCCTAGAACCATGCGAAGAACTATTCTTCATGATCCAGCCTTGTCGCCCAATCCAAACTCGTGTTATTAAATTTTATATTGTTAATGCTAATGTTGAATTTTCACTTAAGCCGAAAGTCTTTTAACCGAAAGTTTTGTTGCTCCTCCATAAAATTTTGAATATAATTTAATTGTGATTTATTTAATTTTGTTTTTTGAAAATATTTTAAAAAATTTATATTTTAAAATAAATCTAGAATTATTATTAAGTTCAGAAATAATTTTCTTTTCAATCTAATTCTTCAGCAATCTCTAAACAGTCTTTCCAATTTTCAGAACAGATTGTGAAAGCTGTTGTCTTTTCTTCCCTTATCCTCTCTTTTCTTCTCTTCTTTTCTCTTCTCTTGTCTTCTCTTCTCTTCTTCTCTCTCTCTTCTCTTCCATCTGATTCTTCTAACTTTTCTTTTCCCATCTGATTTAAGCACCTCCGCTCACGACGACAGCCAAATCATATATATATATATATATATATATATATATATATATATATATATATATATATATATATATATATATATATATATATATATATATATATATATATATATATATATATATATATATATATATATATATATATATATATATATATATATATATATATATATATATATATATATATATATATATATATATATATATATATATATATATATATATATATATATATATATATATATATATATATATATATATATACTCACAACTTTTCCCACAAACGAGTTTCGAAAACCTCAACCTTTTTCCTTTTTCTCGCCTTCAACCGCCACACCTCGCTCCCTGTAATGATAATTATTTATTGGTTTTAATTTCTAATATGTTATTAATGTCTTTTTTTCGTTTTTTAATTTCCAGACATGTAATATAATTCTTTAGTGGATTAAAGCCTTTTTAAATGAAAGGTCTTTTCATTATTCAAATTCACTTCACTCCCATACAAAACAACCGGAACACAGCATCCCTCAAACATTTTCTTCTTCACTTCTCTTGTCAAACTCCTCTCTTCCAAATATCCCTCAAGCCTCCCAACACCTTCTCCCCTTCTCTTATTCTATACCCTACTTCATCTCCCTCACAAACATCTCCCCCCTCAAAATTCACACCCAGATATTTAAAAGAATTAACCCATTCCAATCTCTCCCTCCCCACCTTAATTAGCAATTCATCTCCCCCACCTACAACCCTATCTACACTCTCCCCATTTTTCATCTATAACACTTTACTCTTTCCTGCGTTCACTCGTAAGCCTAACTCATCACAACATTTTACAAACTCATCCACTAAAACTTTTAAACCCCCTTGTGACTCAGACAAAAGTACAACATCATCCGCATATAATAACACATTCACATTCCATATATCTTGATGATCATTCATTCTCACCCCTTTACCTTCTCTTTCCATCAACCTCACCACTTTATCTATAAATAAATTAAACAAACCCGGAGACATAACACAACCCTGTCTCAAACCATTATTCACCTCAAAAAAATCCGTTTCCATTCTATTTATTCTGACACACGCTCTACTATTCCTATAAAGTGATCTAATGCCCTCAATTACTTTCTCCTCAATTTCATACTCCCTCAAAACCTCCCACAGTTTATTCCTATCCACCCTATCATAAGTTTTCTCTGTCCATAAAACACGTATATACATCCTTCCCTTTTTCTCTCTTTTTTTCTTCAATCATTCTTAAAGTAAAAACCTGGTCCATACACCCTCTTCCTTCTCTAAAACTTCCTTGTTCTTCACATATCATTTCATTAATCCCTATCTTATTCAATAATATTCTACCATACACTTTACCCACTATACTAAGCAAACTTATACCCCTATAGCTCCCACACTCAAATTTATCCCCCTTTCCCTTAAATAAAGGGACTATGCAGGCATCTTGCCAATCTTGTGGCACCTTCCCAATAAATAAATTAAATAACCTTACTAACCAATTTACTACACTTACCCCCCCTTCCACTAACATCTCTCTACTTATCCCGTCCAAACTGTCGCTTTACCTCTCTTCACTTTCCTCAGAGATTACCTAATTCTTCTATCGAAATCCCACCATCAACCTCCTGTATCAATCTACCCCGTTCTCTCTCCAACACCGCAACTTCCCTCCTTACCTCATTCGCATTCAAGAGCTTACCAAAATACTCTACCCATCTAGCTCTAACTTCACTTTCCATATATCTTATTTCTCCATCTAACCCTTTTACTCCATCTCTCAATACCTCCCTCTTATTCCTAACCTTATTCACCTCCTTCAAAAACATCTTACTCCTTTCTCTAAAACTCTCAACTATCTTATTACCCCATTTCTCATCTGCTCTTTCTTTCGCCCTCCTTACCTCCCGTTTGGCTATCCTCTTCTTTACCTTATATGATTCCCAATCTTCTAAACTTTTTATGCTCAAATATTTTACAAACGCCTCCTTTTTTTCCTTTACTACTATATTCACCTCTTCACACCATATATATATATATATATATATATATATATATATATATATATATATATATATATATATATATATATATATATATATATATATATATATATATATATATATATATATATATATATATATATATATATATATATATATATATATATATATATATATATATATATATATATATATATATATATATATATATATATATATATATATATATATATATATATATATATATATATATATATATATATATATATATATATATATATATATATATATATATATATATATATATATATATATATATATATATATATATATATATATATATATATATATATATATATATATATATATATATATATATATATATATATATATATATATATATATATATATATAGTTATTAAAAAGTATTTCAGCTGAATGATTCGTAAGAAATCAATTTGCTTTATTTTCTTCATCAAAAGCTTTAATAATTTTTCTCAGAGTTCATTTTCTCTTTTATTCAGATCCTAAAACTTTTTTTAAGCGTCCATAGTTTTATTTAAGGCTACGTACCATTTAACCTTCTTGCTGAGTTAGGAATTATTCCTATGTCAGGTTAGGTTTGGTTGGTTTTAGCCTATCAAAAAATCTTAAATAGCTTTCCGTTAGGTTTTTTTTAGTACAGTAATAATATTTATACCAAATTTATGGTGATATTTAATAAGCATATGATATTATTTCGCTTTCTGTTGTGTTTTGTAGGTGTTTATTTTAATTAATGTGTTGATAACTTGATAAATTCGTATTATTTGAAATGATTACTGTTTTTGTAAACGAATACGTGAGTTCTAACAATTTGTTTGTTGCAATAAAACAATAACATTATATTTTAAAAAATTTTTGCTACGTACGTACGTAGTAGAATCCAGTTATAATACTAATTTTACAGAAAAATTGTTATCTTAATAGAAGAATAAAATAGAAGGGGGAAGAAATACTCAAGTTGTTTTTTCTTTCTTTACTTAAAAAATGTCCAAAAAAAAAAACATTATGAAAAAGTGGGAACTTTATACAGTTAAAAGTAAAAAAAATATAGGGGCAAATATTGGGAGTATTTTTCCTCTTCTTACTGCTGAAATTTCTTCCTTTTCTGTATGTATATATCCTATACTCTAAGTTAGTTGAGCCAAGCCTGAAAACAAAAAAAAAAATTATAGACTTGACTCAAAATAAAATTTGATTTAATAATCTAATTTTAAATAGATTTTTAAAATATATTTTTAAAGTATATTAATTTTTTAAATTATAGGATAAAATAAAATATATTGTATGGGATCCCCTTTCTGTTAACTCTTATTAAAAAAAATAATATAAAAGGGAAAATTTCTCTCATTTACACAGCTATAAACGAGAGAAATTTTTTACATACCCTTTGTTTTTGAGTTTTTAATCCACAATTCTGCTGGTGAGGGTCTTCTTGGACAAGAGTTTAGCCTCTGGTTGTACTTTTTATGAAGGCATTTGCTCAAAAATAAAAATTATAAAAGAATTAATAAAATTATTCAAGTACTTTTATTTTTCAATGGCCATTGTAGATTGTTTTTTTTTATATTAATATAAATACCAAATATTATGGCAGAGCATAAGACTTGAAGGTCTTTGCCCCAAACATGTAAAAGATGGTCTGCAAGTACCAACCCAGAAATTATTGCATTTTTTCAGCAAATATTTATAATCTGCTTACTATGCAGTTGTTGATTTTAAGAAGTGGTCCAAAAGACAGAGTAGCCAAAAAAGTTTTAGCTACAATTTTATTTTTTAATTTTATTTATTATTTTTTTATTATTATTATAAAATTAGATTTATAAATCAAATTTTATTTAATAAAAAATTAAAAATTAAAAAAATAAAAAATTAAAAATTTAAAAATAAAAAAAAAATTAAAAAAAAATATATATATATATATATATATATATATATATATATATATATATATATATATATATATATATATATATATATATATATATATATATATATATATATATATATATATATATATATATGGACCGGATATCCGCATCCGCAATGCGGATATCCGCATCATTTTTCCAATATCCGCATCCGCGGATATCCGCAATTGGATATCCTCAACCGCATCCGCATCCGCGGATAGTAAAAAATTACGTATCATGCAATCGATAAAAACTTTCAAAGGCAAAACTTTGTATTGAATGCAGAACCTCTTTCTGAGCGCCATACAGGCGACTATCTTGAAAAGATGCTGACAAAATGGAAGATTTCATTAAATGAAGTGCACTGCGTAGTCAGGGATTCGGGCACAAATATAAAAAAAAGCACTTTCTCTGGCAAGAGTGAAAAATGTAGATTGCTTTGCACACCAAACTCAGATAGTAGTTAAAAATTCCACTATGAGTCAAAAATGTGTATCCGATTTAATAACCAAATGTAGGTTAATTGCTACGCATTTCAATCACTCCGTTATAGCCCAAAATGAGCTGAAGAAAATACAAACAAGATTAAATGTTCGTCCACTTTCTGTCATGCAAGATATTCAAACACGCTGGAATAGTAGTTTGCATATGCTTGAGAGGATGAGCGAAATTAATGAGGCCATTTGCCTTTATGCTTGAAGCAGCACAAAAATAAAGCCTCTAACAGCTGACAAAAATGACATTTTAAATAATTGTATTAATATCCTTAAGCCTTTTGAAGAATTAACAAAGACTATAAGTTCAGCTGAATCATGTTTGTCAGATGTGATACCACTTGTTTCAACATTGAAAGTTGTGTTAACAAATGTTATTAAGTCTAACTGAGTTTCAAGGATGACTGAAACATTAATGAAGGAGATGAACGACAGATTTGAAAACCTGGAAAATGATGATGCTTATACAATTGCAACCTTTTTAGATCCTAGGTACAAAACAAAATTTTTTAAACCACTTGTTTCTCAGAATGTTAAAATCAAATTAGGATGCTTATGCGATGAGATGATAGAAACAGCTAAAATAACGCCTTTCAAGAAAGAGCAAAAGCTCTCAGATACAAAAGAAACAAAATCTGTTAGCTTAAGCATTGCTAAATCAATGAAAGATCTTCCAGCTTCCAGCAGCGATGAAGAATCACAGTCAGAAGTGTCAAAGGATACAATATCGATTATTGAAAATTATCTGAAACTCCCACGTTTGGAGGCAGATAAAGACCAACTGGTTTGGTGGAGAGATAATTGCAAAAGTTTTCCCTTTTCTTGCTGAGCTGGCAAGGACTTATTTAGCATGTCCTTCAACTAGTGTTGCTAGTGAGCGTCTTTTCAGTGGAGCAGGCCTCATTTACGACGAAAAGCGAACTAAACTTTCACCTGAAAGAGCAAAAAAGCTTTTATTTCTAAAAAATAACTTACCAATTAATTATTAACTTCAAATGGAATATGTGAAACTGTGAAGTGTGAAGGTAATACTGAATTACTGGCTATATATATATATATATATATATATATATATATATATATATATATATATATATATATATATATATATATATATATATATATATATATATATATATACATATATATATAACCTTTTTCCAAATGGGTGGAGGTTGGGGAAAGAGGTTGGAGGGGTGTTCAAGAGTTGGGTCCCCGTCCCACACCCTGGTAACATAGATTCTGGATATTATATATTAAAATTCCAAGAATCCATGGCAAAAACTCTTAAAAAATTAAACTATCCGCATCCGCATCCACATCTGCAGATATCCGCAATTGAATATCCGCAACCGCATCCGCGGATAGTAAAAAATTACTATCCGGTCCACCTCTATATATATATATATATATATATATATATATATATATATATATATATATATATATATATATATATATATATATATATATATATATATATATATATATATATATATATATATATATATATATATATATATATATATATATATATATATATATATATATATATATATATATATATATATATATATATATATATATATATATATATATATATATATATATATATATATATATATATATAATATATATATATATATATATATATATATATATATATATATATATATATATATATATATATATATATATATATATATATATATATATATATATATATATATATATATATATATATATATATATATATATATATATATATATATCATATATATATAATTTAGAAAGAGAAAAAAAAAAATTTTTTAATTTCTCCCCTTTTTTTCATAAACTAATTATTTTTTTTAATTTCCTGAAACTTTTTTTTTAATTTTTTTTAATCATTTATTTAAAAAAATTTTAATCTTGAAATTTATTTTACATTATAATTTTTTAATTATTTTATTTTATTTGAATTAATAATTTTAAGAAATGTAATCATTAGATTAGTTATCCTAAAAGAACAATTTTTTCTATCGAAGAAATAGAGTTTTAATTTATTGGGCAACTATTTACTTATTATATAAATATTCAAATTGATTAAGTTATTTTATTACTTTGCAGTCTTTACTAACAAAAAACACAAAACAAAAGCAAAAAACAAAAAAAAAGAAAGTATACTAAAATATATTTAATTAATTATTTAATAAATATAATAAACACAATTAATAAATGAATGCTTTAAGACTTCCTCTCCTCAGTCTTCATATTCAGTATTTCTT
This sequence comes from Armadillidium nasatum, assembly GCA_009176605.1. Classification (NCBI taxonomy): domain Eukaryota; kingdom Metazoa; phylum Arthropoda; class Malacostraca; order Isopoda; family Armadillidiidae; genus Armadillidium; species Armadillidium nasatum. Next base: position 32,325 of record SEYY01019905.1, read on the forward strand.
TATTTTCCTTGAGAAGGATGATTAGCACGAAATTTTCAGATGTCAGACTGAATCTTTTAGTTTTAAATATATTTGACTCCATATGGAGGAACATTATCTGAACAGCTAAATGCAGAACTATGAAGGAAGGTGTTACAAAAGTGTTATAAAGGCGTTATAAAAGTGTTTTAATATGTTTGACTCCATGGAGAAACATCTCAACAGTAGTATGCAGAACTATGAAGGAAGGTGTTACAAAAGTGTTATAAAGGCGTTATAAAAGTGTTTTAATATGTTTGACTCCATGGAGAAACATCTCAACAGTAGTATGCAGAACTATGAAGGAAGGTGTTATAAAGGTCTTATAAAGGTGTTTAAATATATTTGACATTCAACTTCTTAGAAACTTGATTAGAAATGGAAGTAAAGTGACTTTCCATGAAAGATAACGAGAAAAAGAAACACCAAGAATGATAAAAACAGATAAAGGATTGAGTTTTATGATCCCGAAGAAGATTTCTTGGTTGTGAAGAAAGTTGTGTTGAGTAGAAAGATGTAGTAGTTCAGTTTATGGAGCATTGAAAACATTCATATTTTCTCTGCCCCAAATTGAAATACTAGAAAGATTAGAGACTATCATTAATGAAAAATAGAAAAAGAGTTGGGGATCAGACTGCACCCTTAGAAATACACCACAATTAATAAATTTAAAGAATGAAAGATGGTCGTCTACAACGGCAGTTGTTGAGCGCTCGGAAAGGAAATCAGTGAGAAGGATAGATACCAAGCTTTGTACTAGATTATATCGAAGGCTTCGAGAAGACAAACGCCAGAGCTAAGAAGTCACTGAAATTGCAAAGAGCCAAGATCAAAAGTCAAAGAGAAGGGAAAGAAGATCACCAGTAGTGAATGAAAGTCAATCAGAGACTAGATTAGAAAAATTGAGAAGTTTACGAATCTTCCTGTTAAGGATAAACTTGAAAACTTTCGAAAGAACAGAGAAAATTAGAAAGCCTTGAAGTTTCGAAAAACTCCTTAACCTGGTTCCTGTCATATGTATCCTGTAAAACACAGTGCCTTACAGTAGGAGACATATCATCCTCCCTCGCCCCAATTTTTAAAGGGGTGCCTCAAGGATCTATTTTGAGTTGACTATGCTTTTACATCAGGCTTGGGTTCAAGTTCATTCTACTGTACTTAATACAAGTACAAGTACATCAGAATTGTTCAAGTATAAGCACACGTACAAGTTCAGGAAAATAGATTGTACTAAAGTATAAGTGTATTTCAAATTTTTCTTTTATAAAACCGTACTCATTAACAAATAATATCATATAACTGAGATTCATTCCGAAATTATAAATTTTTGTAAACATCATAGTAAAATATGCAAAAATTTTATTAGCGTAAATAGTGAATAGAAAGTAATTGAAAATAATTAAGTTTTTATTAATTCTGTAAATATTTTTTAATTCTTTTTCCTCAAGTGTAAATATTAAAAGAATAATTCCAGTATTGTTGCATTTCACAACCATTGAGAGTTTCAAAATTTTTGTTAATCAGTCAACATCTATCAAGGCGAATGACTTTTCCCGTCAAGCTGAATATTCTTTTCACAGGATTAATAGATGTTCGAATAGACAAATATTTATGTGACAGCTTTGCCAGTAGTGGAAACATTTCTATTATTTTTCTAATATATCTGTTCATCTCCTTTTTTTAGAAGTACAGGTTGACTAAAGATTTCTGTATTCAAATTTTTATATGTTCTTGCATTTGGTATTCATCTGTTGAGTTTTGAGTTAAGAGAGCCATAAAGCTGAACAATTTCTTTTTTGGGTGAAAGGTTTCCTGAACTTCTTCCCAGTAGATAAAGCATTTTGATGATATTAGAAACTTTTGAAGTTTTGAAATTGAACTATGCTGTCGCTAATTCGGAAACCCTTCTGCTACATTATCACTTTTCGGTGCACAACTCAAGTTTAAGCTTAGGATCTATTACACTTGCTAATTGATTATTTGTTTTAAAATATATTTTCTTCCAACTAAATTTGCTTTTTTTGGGGAACATTTAGTCTAAAAAACAATTAATTATATTTTGAATGCATCTGCTCAAGATGATACTAAATTTCTTAAAAACATAAAAGATATTTGAACATAATGAAACCGAATACTGCAGTTGAGAACAGTCAGTTGCATGCTCAAACAATTCATAAATTTCTTGCCTATCTTTAAGAATTTATAAGTTATTTGTACCATCTACTATCTGTAGATAATACTCCTTTTGAGAAAAACAATCTTTTAAGCCTCATTTTTCATCTAATTATATTCTGAACAATTCTTGCATCTTGCATCTACTCCTCTTCTCAAATGTCCCTTATCTCTACATGTGATTGTAAATGATCAAATGAGATCCCGAGATTTAAAACTAGTGGCTCAGATTGCATTCCTCTCCGTGCTCTGAGGGAGTATGAGGCTTAGCTATCACCTGTCCTCATTCGACTCTATTTTCCTTAATTTTTGAACCTATCCCAAAGAACGGTACTCATTCTGATCCCCCCAAACTAACGTCCTACAGCTTTCATCTGTGTTGTCTAGAATCATTGAAACTCTCCTCAACTCTCATTTCCTGGATCATCTAGTGTTATTCCCTTATTTTTGATCATCGATATGGCCTTCGATGATTGAAGTCAACTA
>SEYY01019905.1:40000-42500 GCA_009176605.1 Armadillidium nasatum
ATTCCTGTAATTTCCAATAAAACCAACACTAATTCCTGTAATCTTCAATAAGACCAACATCAATCAATGTAATCTCCTTTAAGACGAACATGAATTTCTGTAACCTCCAATAAGACCAACATCAATTGCTGTAATCTTCAGTAAGACCAACATCAATTCCTATAATCTCCTATTTGACAAACATCAATTCAGCTTCCACTTGATCAAAGGACAATTATTCATTCAAGTCATTAATTTTGTACTTATTAATGATCCAGTCATTTCTATTTTCTGTTTTTTATTCCTTTCCTGATGTTTCGCGAGTCCTTTCTTGAGGTTTCGCGAGTCTTTTCCTGACGTTTCACGAGTCATTTCTAGACGTTTCAGGAGTCCTTTTCTGACGTTTCGCGAGTCCTTTCCTGACATTTCGTGAATCCTTTCCTAAGGTTTCACGAGTCCTTTCCTGACGTTTCACGAGTCCTTTCCTGACGTTTCGCGAGTCCTTTTCTGACGTTTCGGTAACTAGTTTCGAAAAGTCTTTTTATTCTAACATTTCAACCGCTCCATTCTGGTAATTTACTTCTCTTTGGTAATATTTTCCTATCTTGGTAGTGTTATTTTCTGCCGAGCCCAAAATAAAGCTTAGGGTAAACTGAGGAATAGTTTTAAAATATTATTTTGTACAAAACTGTCATGACATATATATATACTATATATATATATATATATATATATATATATAATATATATATATATATATATATATATATATATATATATATATATATATATATATATATATATTATATATAATATATATATATAAGAAGAGGTACTGTGCTAACATGTTATAACTAATACTATTACGATAATAATAATAATAATAATAATAATAATAATAATAATAATAATAATAATAATAATAATAATAATAATAATAACATATAATATTTTTTAATATAACTTTCTAGCAAACTTGAAAATAAGTTAGAAGATTAGGTGATTTCATTAGGGTTTATCAATATATCGAAACTATTTTTTTTTTTTTTTTTTTTTTTTTTTAAAACCTCAGACCGCTGATTTATTTCGTTGATATATTCAAATTTAAGTTTCCTATTTACCCTTATAATATGTTTGAAGTATTTGTTATGTACATAAATCTACAATATTCACAGTAAACTGGACTTACTTTATACATATATTTACATTTTAACACTGGTAACATAAATAAAGATACCTATAAATGAACTCATTTACCGGCTTTTACATTTTACTTTGGCTATACGCTTTTTAGAATTCTTATTTCTTCTTCTTCTTCACTAATATCATCGAAATCTTCGAAACTTTCTATGCTCTCTTCGCTCCTAATCTTCCTCTGTTTATGAAAGGTTGTCCTGTCCTTATGCGTTCTTGATTGTTTATTGCTTGCTTGTTTTCTTACTTGTTTATTACTTCCTTCGTTCGTAATACTAGGTTGATGGTCGTAATAATAATCGTAATAATAGTAATCGTAGTTATTTTGCAATGGATTGGGAGTTTGATTTTTGTTAGTTGAAGTGATATGCGCTGGTCTTAGGAAGTTATCCAAATTTAACATTCCTTCCACTTTGGAAGGTGTCGGAATTTTCCTCACTACAGGATCGGGTATCGAGCTTAAGCGTTTACCCATTTTGTTTCCTAAGACATTGATGGCTCTGGGGGCAGATAAAATTCCTGTAATAGTAGAATGAACTGCTCCAGTTACTTCTACAGGAATAGGTCTAATTTGCTGCACCTTCCGAACAACTGAGGAATCTTTTAGTGGTAATCTCATATGGCTCAAAAGGACGAATGAGCTTCCTGGAATCCTTTTCGGAGTTTGAACTAATTGACCATTTTGTCTTACATTGTTTAAATTTTGAATTTCTAAAGGCTTAGAACTTTTCCTTATAGGCTTAGGTTTTTGTCCTGACAAATTTTGAATGGTATTGGTCTTGATTTCACTTTCTGGGGGAGTGACAGAAAGTGGTGAAACTAGTAGAGATTCAACCTTGGTGGCCTGAGAATCTGTCTGCTGCTCCTGCTGTTGTTGCTGTTGTTGCTGTTGTTGTTGTTGTTGTTGTTGTGGTTGTTGTTGTGGTTGTGGTTGATGTTCTTGTTGTTCTTGTGGTTGTTGCTCTTTTTGCTCTTGTGGTTGCAGTTGCAGTTGCGGTTGTGGCTGAGGTTGTGGCTTTGATTGTGGTTGATGTTGTTGTTGATGTGTTTCTTGCTGCTCTTGTTGTTCAGAATGATGCTGTAGCTGTTCCTGCTGTTGTGGATGGGGAAGATGCTCTAATTGTTGAGGTAGTTGAGGATGCCGTTGCTGTAGTTGCTTCTGCTGTTGAAGTGGCTGGAGAGTTTGTAGGTGCTTTAACTGTTGTAATTGTAGTTGTAGTAGTTGGATTTGTATTTGCTGTTTTTCCTGAAGCAGTTCTTGATTATTTTGTTCCCTTTGTTGTGTTTGTTGTTCCAATTTTCGTTCCTCTGATTTTGTTTGTTGTGT
>SEYY01019905.1:75000-85000 GCA_009176605.1 Armadillidium nasatum
GACAAGATTATTCCATTTTCGACGGAGGAAAGAATTTTTGGTGTCACGAAATAGATTTTGCACGATAACGGGATGAAATATAAGCTGAATGAGTTTCTGAATTTGAAGACGACGGTAATTTCTGAATGGAGAATCCATGCGGCTGATAGCACGAAAACAAGTAGTGTTAAATCAAGGATTGTTAGGTTTAGTTGAAGGAAAAGAATATGAAATGTACGCCTCCATGTCTGAGTGAACCACCTCGGTTATACGCTCAGGACATTCCAAGAGACCCCTCCCAAGGAAGTAGTAATCATCCCATGGGAAATCAGAAAAGTACAACCGCAGTCAGACCAGTTAGCAGCGCCGAAGGGCCAGAAACATCTCCTCGCCGAAAACGGGTGCCGTTCTTAAGAAAAACTTGAAGAGACAGAACATGAAACGGAGATAAGCTGATTGGATAAACCCAGAGGAGGGAAGAGTTTAACAGTATAAGCAGAATGTAAAGAGGTTAACAAAAGATCAAGTGTGCTGTGTTCATCACCAATATGGTCAGGGATACAGGTAGAGAGATACACCAACTGCTCAAGGTTGTTCTGAACAGAAAAATCGTAGGCGAATTCACCAGCTGAATCATGAGAACTAGCTGAAAGCCATTTTCGGTGGTGAACATTGAAATCACCTAAAATGAAGATTTCTGAGAAAGAATTAGAAGAGAGATAAATAGACAGAACAAATAAATTTTGTAGTAGAATTGAAAGAGAATTTTAATCATAATGAATAGAATTCAGAAAACTCTAAATTAGAGACACGAGAACAAACAACATCGTTACGCACGCATGCGCAACAACCACCTTTGGCTGAAAATTGAGGAAAGAGACAGTAGGAGGTAACAGAATAAGAACAAGAAATGAGATAATGTTCGACAAAGGGGAAATTAGAAAAAAGACCAGGCATGTTGCAGAAATTAATAAAAAAAAAAAGACAGTGCAACGGGGCAAGCCGGACGCGAGTTCTTGGCGGCACCTTCCCCATCATGAGTAATATATATATATATATATATATATATATATATATATATATATATATATATATATATATATATATATATATATATATATATATATATATAATATATATATATATATATATAATATATATATATATATATATATATATATATATATTATAAATACAAAAAAAAAAAATATAAAGTTAGGAAAAACCTGAAATAAACTATATATATATATATATATATATATATATAATATATATATATATATATATATATATATATATATATATATATATATATATATATATATATATATATATATATATATATATATATATATATATATATATATATATACAGAAGAGCAAAATTAACGCAACTGAATCATGCGTCAATAGGAGGATACTGAAACATACAAAACGGGTAGCAACATTGTTAATATACAGCACATGGTTATACATATTGGGAATAATGTGGTGTCCCAGCGTGGGAAACCCCGGGACCCTGGGATATCTTGGCATATAATTAGGGTGCGGTGCAAACCTGCAGGGTGTATTTGCATGCCACCTGTCCTTGATCGTCAGTACCTTGTGTGGCTTCACCTTGTACGTGTGAAAGCTAAACGCCTTTGATGCATGCTGGAGATGAGGTCCTGGATGATTTCCTGTGGCAGTTCCTCCCATAAGCGTACAACCGATTGTCGCAGGTCGTTAAGGCTGTGTGGTTGGTGCTGTAACCGTCGTAGCCGCCTTTTCAGTGTGTCCCACAGATGCTTGATGGGGTTTAGGTCAGGATTGCACTCTAGCAAGTGTGATATTCGAATCTCTACCGTGTTGAGGAAATCACCAACACATCTTCCTACGTGAGGACTGGCGTTATCCTGCATGAGGACGAAGGCTTCACTGATGTAGGGGACAAATGGTATTGCGTACGGTTCGAGTACATCCGTAATGCATCGTTACAGCCAGGTTAGGTACCCTCCATCGAAGACGTGTAAGTCCGTGCGAGCATGGAAATATATACACCCCAAACCATAACGGACCCACCACCGAAGAGAAATATCTCTTGCATTGTGCATGCCACATACCGCTCATGACATCTCCGATAAACACTGGAACCTCCTTTTGAGCTGTGCCGATTGAATCGTCACTCGTCCGTAAATAGGACAATAGCCAAATCCTGGGGCCACCCATGCCGGAGTTGTTGTGTGAAAGCCATACCTGCTCTTCTGTGCTCCCTGGTGAGCAGGGGCCCTCTTGCCGGCCTCCGTGGTCTGTATTCATATTCCGCGAGGCGACATCGAATTGTATTTGTGCTAACAAGGGCCTAATTGACAGCCTACAGCTCGGCACGATGGTCACGTGATGTTGCATGTTGATCGCGAGCTACCATTAACTGTATATATCTGTCCTCTACGACCGTTGTTGCCTGTGGCCTACCTTGTCCAGGTCTTCTGGTGTGAGTATGTGTCAAGTCGTACCTCTGTAGGACCTTTTCGATGACTGTATGGAAGACCCTGAACCATCGGCCCAGTTGACGTTGGCCGTACCCTTCAGCTGCCGGTGTTGTGATTGCCACATAGTCGTCGCATGTCAAACTCCGTCGTAACCTCTCCATATTACTTACACAAACGCTAAAGGTTGAATACTCTCGATACTCGGCATACCCGTGACGTTACCTCTCCTATCACCTCACTCACCGAATTTGGCTGGTTTGCCCTTTAACCGTATTTCGTCGATATCACATCTACGCCCAGCCCATCGATGCTAAACTGCATTATTTGGGTAGGTACTTGCACACACCTCTACACACAGGCACTCCCATTACCCTGCAATGTCGTCGGAGTCTCCCAACTGATAAATTGTAGATGGTACGTTAACTTTGCTCTTTAATATATATATATATATATATATATATATATATATATATATATATATATATATATATATATATATATATATATATATATATATATATGCTCGCGAGCGCATAAACAAGCGCACACGACAATAGCAATTAAAAGAACGAAGGAAAAATTATTTAGGCAACAGAAAGGAAGATACGAAAACAAAAAATTTCGGAAGGTAAACATAGAAATTATGTGTGTGTGTGTGTGTGTGTGTGTGTGTGTGTGTGTGTGTGTGTAGTGTGTGTGGTGTGTGCGCGCTTGTCGGTGTGTACGTATGTTAAAGCACATAATCTAAAATTGTGCGACATAAAATGTACTTCGAAACTATCGCTCTCAATTTTTATTATTATTATTGTTATTATTATAATTATTATTATTATTATTATTATTATTATTATTATTATTATTATTATTATTATTTTATTATTATTAAGAAAAATTAAATAAAATTAAATTATAAAATTAAAATTAAAATATTTTAAAAAATTAAAATATATTTTTTTAATTTTAAAAATAATAATATAATAATATAATAATAATAATAATAATAATAATAATAATAATAATAATAATAATAATAATAATAATAATAAAGTTCGCAAAAGGAAGTAAAAGTCGCTCTCAAAAGTTCCCGAATTTGTCTAATTAACAACTAAATAGTATTTTGCATATATATATATATATATTATATATATATATATATATATATATATATATATATATATATATATATATATATATATATATATATATATATATATATATATATATATATATATATATATATATATATATATATATATATATATATATATAAGAGCTCAAGTGTGCAAAATCAATGATCGACATGTCCTTATCTATGCAAGACGTTTGAAAGTGAAAAAATCGATGGAAATCAGGAAAATAGGAGAAAGAGTCGTCCAGACTTATTCTTGTTGAATATTAAGAAAATGTTTTGACTTTTAGCTTGACCGATGCGCTCATTCCAACATACAAATCACTGATAATCAAGAATTTCAAATCTAAATAAATTAAATAGGTTTGGACGTTGTCTAGACTTTATTTGTAGTATTTAGGTTAGGTTAGGTTAGGTTAGGTCAGGTTAGGTTAGGTTAGGTTAGGTTAGGTTAGGTTAGGTTAGGTCAGGTTAGGTTAGTTATGTATTTCATCCTCAACATCTTAGGCAATGGAGGATCAAAATTTGATTAAATTTAGAAGCGTCCTAACGTCCTTTAGGAATAAGAGTTCCTTCCATTTGCTATTTGTATTTTCACTATGAGAAGAATTTGTTTTAATAATACGCTAAACAATCAAGTATGGGAAACCAATGTGGGGAAAAACATGGTCTTCTAGAGTTCCCTTGGAGAGGTACTTTTGAGAGAGGATGGAAAAAGAAGCTCTCCCACTGGCAGGGTGAAAACTCTTCCTGGGAGAGGATGAGGAGTAAAAAAGGTAATTAAAGATTTCTTTCTTAATATTTTTGCCTTCCTGAGAAGAGATACTAGGGAACACTATCAAACCTTAATGTTGAAGTCAGTTTATCAATATTACTACTACTACTACTACTACTACTACTACTACTACTACTAATAATAATAATAATAATAATAATAATAATAATAATAATAATAATAATAATAATAATAATAATAATAATAATTCAATTCATTTCTCATGTTTTATTCAGATATTGTACATTAACATGTTTACAATTTCATAGTAGATCCTATACTACTAAATGCAATAATAATAATAATAATAATAATAATAATAATAATAATAATAATAATAATAATAATAATAATAATAATAATAATAATAATAATAATAATAATAATAATAATAATATAATAATAATAATAATAATAATAATAATAATAATAATAATAATAATAATAATAATAATAATAATAATAATAATAATAATAATAATAATAATAATAATAATAACAATAATAATATTGAAAATAATCTATGTTTATTATTCCTGCTATATTAAAATAAATTTTTTTTTTTTAAAAATATTTTTTTTTTTTTTTTCTTAGCTAATAAGGGGTTTTTTTTTTTTCTTAGCTATAAGGGGTGATTGCGTGTGAGTGTATGTTTGCGTGCGTATTTTCTCGATAATTATATTAGTAAGTTATACTTTAATGTTATAGATAAAATAAAATGTTTTCTTAATTTCAATTTGCATCCATTGACAAGGTATCATTTAAATTTTTTTTTCCCGTTTAAAAAGTTAGAATGATTTTTCTTTTGAGAAACATATTATTATTTTTCGGTAAAATATTTCCTACTTTAAATAATTTTCATTCTATTTTAATAGTTTATAACAGATATTCCTAAATGTAAGCCCTCTTTTACCGAAATAATGAAAGGGTATAATTCTATTTAGTTTAAGGGAGGGTCGTGATGGGGGAATATTACAGATTTAGAGGTAATGGGGGGGTTTAGAATACAATACAGTTTATTAAGAGGTGAGATGAGAATACATTATGACTTTAAAAGAACAAATTTTTTAGCACAATTTTAAAAGCCATTGAGTTTTGGGATTTATTTTTGAAGGCATCGTTACATTCCGTTAGTTCAAGACAATGAAGTTATTGGCCAAATTGGATATTTGGTATACACCACTAAACGTAAGATTTAATATCGCACTTTTAAGATCAAATTTAGAATAGACATACAGGGGAATTTTTGTTGAACAAAAACACTAAAATTACAATTAGGATAATGCTCAACGCATTTTACAATAGAGCAAGTCATTTATGTTTTCGACCTTAACATATATCCACCGAGAATTGTTTCTGAATTTGATTTTACGGAATGATTTCATTGTAATCGTATGGATAGCTTAAAAAACAGAGACCATTGCATTTGTAAATAAATAATGATGTCTGTTTAACCAACAAGTGATACAAAATTTGCAGCAATCAGTTTTAGACGGTTATAGAAAGAAGACTATAATTTAAAATATATATACTATATATTATTTCGTAAGGCTTTTATTATTTAGAAAATCTCGATGTTTTCTTTTCCGTTTTTTAATTTTTATAATTTAAATATCGTGGTCCTTATGGAAAACCAACTAATGTACAAATTTTTAAATTTTTACTCTAGTATAATTTTCTCACTCAATTTTGGGAAAAGATTGTAAGCAAAATACTCAAATTCAAATCAAGTGTTTGAATAATGCGTTGGAGTTATTAGAATATAACAAACACATGAGTTTTAACTTCCCCATTCAATTTGTCCTTTTCATATATGTCCTTTTCAAACCATTTTCAGGACAAAATTGTATGTGATATTGTACCCATATATTTGTGCCAGTTTTAAATATTACGTTTAGGTTAGGTTAAGTTAAGTTAGGTTAGGTTATGTTAGGTTAGGTTATGTTAGGTTAGGTAAGGTTAGTTAAGTTTGGTTCGATAAATTTACAAAGGATAAATGGAAGGTACACAAGTTTTAACTTTTAATTAAACTATAAAATTATAAAATTCGCGGGTATGGCAAAAGGAAAACGATACTTTACCCACAATGCACTTTCATTTAGACATTCTCTGCAAGATTTGGTGATAAATGCCTTGTTTTTTATTGTTCAAAGATAACATAACCTTGAACAAGCAAACCTTTGTGTGTGTGTGTGTGTGAAGAAAGCAAATCTCTATAAAAGGGTCAACGATCTCACAAAGGAAAAAAAGTTATTAAAAAAAAAAAAAAATAAATAAAAAAAAAAAAAAAAACATTAAATGGGATTATAAACAAAGCTCTCGGTTTTTGAGCAAAATAAATAAATAAATAAGTTACCAGGCTGATTTTATATATTATATATATATATATATATATATATATATATATATATATATATATATATATATATATATAATATATATATATATATATATATATATATATATATATATATATATTATATATATATATATATATATATATATATATATATATATATATATACATGGAGTATTTTTAGTAGGTTGTTGAATGTGAGGGGAGGTAGGGGTGTGGCAGTGATGAGGGATAGGGGGGGATTATGGATGAGTCTGAGGGGTGAATCTTTATAGAAGAAATAGGTAAAGCGTTGAGGAAAGTAAAAAGAGGTAAAGCTGCAGGTTTGGATGGAATAAGTGGAGAAATGTTGTTGAAAGGGGGTGTGAGTGTGGTAGACTGGATGTTCAGATTATTTAATTTATGTTTGGCAATGGGTGTGGTACCTCAAGATTGGCAGGATGCATGTGTGGTTCCTTTGTATAAAGGTAAGGGTGATAAGTTTGAGCGTGGGAGCTATAGGGGGATAAGTTTACTTAGCGTTTGGGGTGTAATTGTATGGAAGAATTTTACTGAAGAGGATAGGGATGGATGGGTTAATAGGAGAGGAACAAGGGGGTTTCAGAGAAGGAAGGGGTTGTATGTATCAGGTTTTTTACATTAAGAATGATTGAAGAGAAAAGTAGAGATAAAAAGAAGGATGTATACATGTGCTTTATGGACCTAGAAAAAGCTTACGATACGGTAGATGGGAATAAACTGTGGGAGGACCTGAGTGAGTATGAAATTGAGGTGGAAGTACGGGAAAGTATTAGAGCATTATATCGGAATAGCAGGTCAAATGTGAGAGTGAACAGAGTGGAGACCGAGTTTTTTTATGTAAATAATGGTCTAAGACAAGGTTGTGTAATGCCTTCGGAGTTATTAAATTTATTTATTGACAAAGTGGTGAGAAAAATGAATAGGGTAGGGAAAGAGGTGAGAATGAGGGAGCATGATGGTATGTGGGATGCAAATGTGTTGATATATGCGGATGATGTGGTACTTTTGGCTGAGAAACAGGAAAATTTGAAAGTACTGGTTGATGAGTTTGTAAAGGGTTGTGATGATTTGAGTTTAAATGCGTGTAAGAGTAAAGTGCTGTGGATGAAAAATATGGAGAGGAGTGTGGTTGAGGGAGATGATTTATAAATTAAAGCAGGTAGGGAGAAACTGAAGTCAGTCACTTCATATAAGTATCTGGGGGTAATTTTTGGAGAGGCTGATGTTGGTACGGGTGATGAAGTTGGTCATAGAATAAGAGAAGGGGAGAAGGTGTTAGGTGGTTTGAGGGAAATTTGGGATAGAGGAAGGTTAAAAAGGGAGGTAAAGGTTAGAATGTTTGAGGGATGTTGTATACCGGTGGTTATGTATGGGAGTGAAGTATGGAGGTTGAGCACTAGGAAGAGAAGAAAAATCGAAATTTTCGAAATGAAAGGTCTGAGAGCGGTTTGTAGAGTTGGTAGAAGAGAAAGAGTCAGGAATGTCAGAATAAAGGAAAAGTGTGGATGGAGAAAGAGTATGGTTGAGAGAGCTGAACAAAATATGCTGAGATGGTTTGGGTATGTTTGTAGAGTGAATGAAGAGAGAATGGCTAAAAAGGTATTTGTTTCAGAAATGGAGGGTATGAGAGATAGGGAGAGACGGAGGGGAAGTTAGATGAGTAATGTCAAGGAGCTGTTAAGAGATATGGAGGGATGAATTGGGAGGAGGGTGTACCATTTTCTTTGCTGTTCAGTTCGGCTGAAGTTGACTCGAATTCGGGGGTCCAGGGTCATTGAACCGACAAAAGAAATGTCAGGAAGGTCCCTGAGAATGCAAGATTGCACGCAAATGCAGAAAAGACCGTTAGGGACAGGTTGCCAGATTTTCGAAATCTGGCACCCTGAGAAAGTGATACATATACTACTGACAGAGGATAAGAATGAATGGAAAAGATTTGTGAAGAGTCATTGTTTGGATGAATGTGGCCTGCGATAAACACCACCCCACGATTGTGGAAAGGTTTTATATATATATATATATATATATATATATATATATATATATATATATATATATATATATATATATATATATATATATATATATATATATATATATATATATATATATATATATATATATATATATATATAAGCGGAAGTAGTTTTAAGTAAAATTAAGATTATATGATGAATATTATTTTTATATTAAATTATTTAAAACGGAATATTTAATAATTCTAAACATAAATTATACACACACAAAAGAGAGAGAGAGAGAGAGAGAGAGAGAGAGAGAGAGAGAGAGAGAGAGAGAGAGAGAGAGAGAGAGAGAGAGAGTCAGAGATGGGGGGATTGGGAGAGGAAAAGAAAATTAACTAGAAAAAAAGATTGATGGAAAGGTAAGGGAGAGAGTAAAGAGAGAGTAGGGAAGGGAGGAAGAGAGAGAGTGAGAGAGAGAGGGAAGAGAGAGAGAAAGAGGAGGGAAAGAGAGAGGGAAGGAGAGACAAAGGAGGGAGGGAAAGAGAGGTAAGGGAGAGAATAAAGAGAGAGAGAGGGGAAGGGAGGAAGAGAGAGAGTGAGAGAGAGGGAAGAGAGAGAGAAAGAGAGAGAGAAGAAGAGAAAGAAAGAGGGAAAAAGAGAGAGGAAATGAGAGAGAGGGTTAGAGAGAGAGGAGAAAGAGGATAGAGGGATAGAGGGAGGAGAGAGAGAGAAGAGAGAGAGAGAGAGAGAGAGAGAGAGAGAGAGAGAAGAGAGAGAGAAGACAGAGAGAATGAAGAAAAGAAAGGAGAGAAGAGAAAAAAGAGAGTGAGAGAAAGAAAGAGAGAGAGGGATGCAAGGGAGAGAAAATGAGAGAGAGAAGAGAGAGAAAAGAGAGAGAAAGAAAGAGAGGAGAGGTAGATGAGAGAAAAGAGAGGTAGAAGAAAGAAGAGAGAGAGATAAAGAGAAAAGGGGGAGAGGAGAGGCAAGAGAGAGAGAGAGAGGAGAGGAGAGAGAGGAGGAGAGAGAAGAGAAGAGAGAGAGAAAGAAGAGAGAGAGAAGAGAGAGATAATGAAGAAAGAGAGAAGAGAGAGACGAGGGAAAGAGAAAGATACAGTAAGAGAGAGTGAAGAGAGAGTGAAGAGAGAAAAGAGAGAGACAGAGTGAGAGAGAGAGAGAGAGAGAGAGAGAGAGAGAGAGAGAGAGAGAGAGAGAGAGAGAGAGAGCATACCAAACGTGTTTTGGAACTATTCCGAATATTTCCTTGTTGTCTTTTGTGATAATTGTTGAAAATTGGAAGCCTTATTA
>SEYY01019905.1:95000-130000 GCA_009176605.1 Armadillidium nasatum
CTTGCTTCAAATGTAGATAGAAAATTTAGGAAATCTTTATATATATTAACAGTTTAACACAAACAGCATTTACCAAAAATATATTCCCACTTGTCTTTCAGATTTTAAATTTCATATTATTATTATTATTATTATTATTATTATTATTATTATTATTATTATTAGATTAGGGAAACACTTGGTTATTACTCGGAGCTATGAACTAAATGGCAAAAATTCCTAGTTATTAGATTTAATTAACTTGTAATTTAATGCAGTTTCCTTAATCTTATTATCATAATTATCATTATAATTATTATTATTACTACTATTATTAGATAAATAATCTATTCTTACCATTATTATTATTATTATTATTATTATTATTATTATTATTATTATTATTATTATTATTATTATTATTATTATTATTATTATTAGTATTATTATTAGTATTATTATTATTATTATTATTTTTCTTATTATTATTTTTTAATCTTATTTATTTTCAATTCTATTACTGCTTCTTTTTATTATTATTTTTGTATTTCTTCAATTCACATTTTAATATATGTCATAATATATAAATATAATATATAAATGCTGCGTAGATTATTAACTATTTCTAGTTATTATTATTAATATTATAAATTGCAATATTGTAATAATAATAATAATAATAATAATAATAATAATAATAATAATAATAATAATAATAATAATAATAATAATAATAATAATTTAATATATAGATAATATAAAATCCAAAGAGTTCAATATATATATATATATATATATATATATATATATATATATATATATATATATATATATATATATATATATATATATATATATATATATATATTATTTTTACTTAAGATCTGATGATACTAATTGCTTGAACTTAGCTATAGTTACTATACTTGAACCTTGCTTATTAATTACATGAACTAAGATGAAAATGAAGATATTTTTAGATAATAAATAATAATAAAAATAAATAAATAATCATCTTCCACCAGGAAGGACTTAACGTCCTGTCAGTAGGATATTTCGAGGATACCGCTGGCTGGGCCAGGCCTATCGCGGATGCCGGAGATTATTCCCATCAGTGGCAAGAGCACTCCACTGATGCACTCGTTTAACGACTGAGTCATTCGGAGCTAAAAGCAAGGAGAAACAGCTCACATTTCCGTCTCCGGCCAGGCCTCGAACCCGGGACCTCTCGCGAAATAATTTTTTTTTTACTCATTTGATTCTAAGTTAAAAAAAAAAAAAAAAAAAAAAAAAAAAAAAAAAAAAACTCAAAATTATTCTAAAACGAACTTATACCTAAATAAATGTTGGGTACATTGTTAATTATCATTATTATTATTGTTATTATTATTTTTATTGCTATTAATATTATTATTAACTGTAATATTGTAATAATAATAATAATAAAAATAATAATATTTTTATTTTTATTTTTATTTTTTTAATTATTATTATTATTATTATTATTATTATTATTATTATTATTATTATCTATATCTTATTATTATTATTCTTTTCATTTTTGGCCTAAGTGCATTTTGTGCGGTAAACTATTAAGTTGCTTCACCAAATAGATATGTTGCTTCACCAAATAATTTTATTAAATTTCTTTAAATAAATATTCATAATAATAAATAATAAATAATAATAATAAATATTAGATTAAAAATAATATTTTATTAATTTTATTTAAATAAATATGTGTTGCTTCACAAAATATTTTAATAATAATTATTATTTTCATAATAAAATTTTATAATAAAATTTAACTGTCAGCAAGAACATATGCGTATCCCTTTGGGATACGCACATGAGCTTATTATTTTTATTTTTATTTTTATTTTTATTTTTATTATTATTATTATTATTATTATTATTATTATTATTATTATTTTTATTTTATTATTATTATTATTATTATTATTATTATTATTATTATTATTATTATTATTATTATTATTATTATTATTATTATTATTTGTATAACATTTCACTTTACTTAAATAATATATTCGTATACTTTTATTTATATTTTATGAATAATATTTCATCCTCAAAAATGACTGATATTTATCACATCAATAATTGTAACTAAATCTTTCAATTTAAACTGATAAAAATCTCTCCAAAATTTAACCTGATAAAAATCTCTCCAAAATTTAACCTGATAAAAATCTCTCCAAAATTTAACCTGATAATAATCTTTTCAAAATTTAACCTGATAAAAATCTCTCCAAAATTTAATCTGATAAAATTCTCTCCAAAATTTAACCAAATAAAAATCTCTCCAAAATATAACCAGATAAAAATCTTTTCAAAATTTAACCTAATAAAAATCTCTCCAAAATTTAACCTGATAAAAATCTCTCCAAAATTTAACCAAAATAAAATCTCTCCAAAATGAAGTTTAATTAAGAGTACTCTGACAATGCCATATACGTGTTGCTGGAAAGTGTTCTGTCAATAAGAGTGGAATTTATCGTTGCAGCATATTAGGAAATCAAAACTAGGAATATTTTTGGTTTTTATTTTTATATTTGAACAAATATTGAATTTAAAATGCTTCCGTCCGGATAACATTTTATGGTTATTAAATTCTCAAGGAAAGATATAAGCCAGGTATGCATACATACATACATAACATACATACACATATATATATATATATATATATATATATATATATATATATATATATATATATATATATATATATATATATATATATATATATATATATATATATATATATATATATATATATATATATATATATATATATATTATATATATATATATATATATATATATATATATATATATATATTAAAATTGCCGTTGCCTTGCCGTTTACCGTGGCTCAAACGGTAAAGTGATTGACTCACGTGCTTCAGGGCGCCGGTTCGATCCCACTTCGGGATCCTAGTTATATGCTACCTAGAAAAGTTCCTCTCCTTGAATGGGGCAATGCCCGTGATATATATATATATATATATATATATATATATATATATATATATATATATATATATATATATATATATATATATATATATATATATATATATATATATTATACTTTTTAACCTTCATTTTTTATGTCCTTGACTATGGAACTGGGGTATTTTCCGAAAACTTTGGTATTCCAAAAAAAAAATTAATATAAAAAAATAAATTTTTTTTTTATTAATTTTTTATATTATATATATATATATATATATATATATATATATATATATATATATATATATATATATATATATATATATATATATATATATATAATATATATATATATATATATATATATATATATATATATATATATATAGGCTTAGGTTAAGAAGCTTTCTGACCTTATATATCGATATTTTTTATATCGATATTTTGAAATTTCGATTTTAATCGATATCCTTTATATCGTAATTTTTAAAATTAAAGTGGCTTAGTTGAACTTTCCGTTACATTGTGAGAGGTCATTTAAGATGAATCTTCAAGACATAAGTTTAATTTGTTCTACAGATTGGTGTCTTCTTGCGTTTTTGCAACATTTTAAATTAGTTCTTAGTGAAAAACAATGTGATAAATGTAAAGTAAAATGTGAAATATCAAAACAGGTGTCAAATTGTGTTAGTGTTAGCAAAACTACAGTGATTGAGTGGTTCAACTTTTGCCGAGAAGTTTGTATTTTTCTCACAACTTTCAACCAAGATAGGGACAGATTTCCGTAACATGTAAGCTATATATATACTCGTATATATATATATATATATATATATATATATATATATATATATATATATATATATATATATATATATATATATATATATATATATATATATATATATATATATATATATATATATATATATATATAATGTGAGTATGTGTGGTGTAATATGGCAGTAGGCCTCATCTCGCGGCAACGCTCTTGTATAGGTTAAGCAACTTCGGTAGTTCAGGTTATGATAAGTCGAACGAAGTACGCTAGAAAACTGAATAATAATAATTATAAAAATAATTAGAATAATAATCATATATGAAATGAAAACTAAATAATAATAACACAAATATCAAAAAATTTGAATTGGCATATCGATGTTGCGATATATCGATATTTTCGAATATCGATATTTTCCAAATATCGAAGGTCAGAAAGCTTCTTAACCTTTGCCATATATATATATATATATATATATATATATATATAATATATATATAATATATATATATATATATATAGGTTGGGTGTTTTGAGGAGTCTTCGTGAATTTTTTACTCCACCCCAGTTGCCTGCTCTTTATAGGGGTGTTGTTCGCCCCTGTATGGAGTACGCTTCACATATCTGGGGTGGTTCCACATATACAACTCCTCTCGAAAAAGTGGAGTCCAGGGTTTTTCGTCTTATAAACTCATGCTCTTTCTGCCCGTCGAACAGTTCCATCTCTTTCTCTATATTATCGCAATTCCGAACTCTCACGTCGTATACCTCTTCCGTGCGACACTACTTTCTACACAGTCTCATCCTTTCTCTGTCCAACTCTCTGACCCCATACTTTAACCGCTATGCTCGATCTTACTTGTACTCAGCTGGTAAAGTCTTGAACACACTCCCTTTATCTGTTTTCCCAACTTCCTTTGATTTGCACCCTCTTAAACGCCGTTTATCGGGTCACGTCGGTCATTAACGACTAGATTTCTGAAATTTCCCAAATTCTGGTGGAAATTGGTAGGCCTCTGGCCTTTTCCCACCAGAGGAGAAATAGACAAACAAATTATATATATATATATATATATATATATATATATATATATATATATATATATATATATATATATATATATATTATATATATATATATATATATATATATATATAGGGGAAGGGGAGTAGCGCTCGCGAGGCGATGAAATTACCCACCATTGGGTATATGGGATGTTAAGGGAACTTCCCATACCATCCTGATGGTCAATGGCAAGCACCTTTTCGGGCTTATCTTCACCTTCTTGTACAATAAACACTATTACAGGCAACACGTCTTTATAAAAAAAAAATAAAAAAATTACAATATGGCATCATCAATAGTATCCTCGAGAAGCCCAGAGGAGCAGTTTCCCAAGATAGTCCCTCGTCTACCACTTCCCCATCACTTCTTGGGAGTTGGTGGCTTCCGATGATGAGGTTGGTCTCCCTAAGAATTTCTCATGGAATGATTACTGTTTCCATGGGAGGGATGCCTCGAAGTGTGCAGAAAGCATTACCGGGATGATTCTCTTTTGCATTTAGTCGTACATTCTATATTTTTACCCCTTCTACTAAACCTAATAAGCATTATTTTAATTCTGCCTTTTTTTTCGTGCTATTCGACAGCAGGGATATTGCCTTCAAGGTTTACCGTTGTCTTTTAACTCCAGAAAATCACTCAACTTATATTTCATCCCGGAATCGTGCAAAATTTATTCTCCGAAACACTGAAAACTCTTTTCTCCGTTGAAAATGCAATAATAAATTTTCTGGTTTCTCTTCCTTACGCCCTTTCTGGCATTTTGCAAAAAAATGTCAACTATAACTTTTCTTCCTCTTTCCCTTCTCTAGTATCTTCAGACGGTACAACTGCCGATTTTGTCTTCTTCTAAAGATAACTCTTAGCTCAAACTTTTACCTATAATTCAACTTAAAACAATTCTAGAGCTATTCCTCCTTCAGCCCCCTCCAACTCATATACGCTTAAAATTTTAATTTCTTTTAAAGAAGTCAATTCTGCTTTCTGTCTCTTGGTTTTATTTTAAATAAAAAAATCAAAAATATTTAGTTCTCTCCCATATTAGAGAAAAAGTACTAAAGTAAAATTTTTTATTTAATATTTAAGTGTGATATAGAAGCTAAAAGTCTTATACAATATATATATTTTTAGAGTATAAATATATGCAACATATAATGATTCTATTGAGTAATACATATTGGTTTCCGTGATACAAAAATATGTGATGAAATTTATTTGAAGTTCCGTAAAATAAAGAAGAATTTCACAGGA
This sequence comes from Armadillidium nasatum, assembly GCA_009176605.1. NCBI lineage: Eukaryota > Metazoa > Arthropoda > Malacostraca > Isopoda > Armadillidiidae > Armadillidium > Armadillidium nasatum. The sequence continues at coordinate 101,057 of SEYY01019905.1, forward strand.
AAAGTATCCATACTAGAAACAAGATGCCAATCATCATGAAAACGAATGAAATAAATCTCTGATCACTAATCTGCTTCGCCGTTTGAACTGCAAAAACAATTTTTTATAATTAATTATTAATATAGATATAAGTATGTATTGTGTGGGTTAGTGTACGTGTGTGGGTTGGTGTGCGTGTGCGGGTTGGTGTACGTGTGCGGGTTGGTGCGTGTGAGCGGGATGGTGTGCGTGTGGGTGTGAAATGAGCCTATTATTGAAATCTTAACACACAATTTAGAAACTTTTTTTGGGTTCGTGGATAACTCAGCGGTAGAGCACCGAGTCTTTTGTCGATCTCAGTCGCAACATGTGGTGGTTTGACCCCTGAGGAGGTAAGTATTTCTTTATCCTCCAATAGGTTTAGCTCTATTTACTTTGTTACAAACTGCTTGGTTTATAAGCATTTATTGAATATATATATATATATATATATATATATATATATATATATATATATATATATATATATATATATATATATATATATATATATATATATATATATATATATATATATATAACTATCGTCCAATTTCTTTAACCTCCGTTCTTTCTAAAGTTTTCGAATCTATCCTTAACAGGAAGATTTGGAAACATCTCAATTCTTCCAATCTTATCTCTGATCGCCAGTATGGCTTTCGTAAGAAACGTTCTACTGGTGATCTTCTTTCCCTACTTTCTGACTCTTGGTCCTCCGCTCTTCGGGGTTTCGGTGAATCTTTCGCTGTGGCGCTAGACATATCGAAAGCTTTCGATAGAGTCTGGCACAAAGCTTTGATTTCCAAACTTCCCTCTTTCGGAATCTATCCTTCTCTCTGTGACCTCCTATCTAATTTCCTTTCTGGTCGTTCTATAGCAGCTGTTGTAGACGGCCACCGTTCCCCCTATAAATCTATAAATAGTGGTGTTCCTCAAGGATCTGTCCTTTCTCCAACTCTTTTTCTAATTTTCATCAATGATCTTCTTTCTATTACTTCGTCTCCTATACACTCCTATGCCGATGAATCCACCCTTCATTATTCCTTTCAATTTGAAAGACGTCCCTCCCAACAGCAGTTATTAGACGCAAGAAGGATTGCCTTGGAGCAACTGACCTCTGATCTATCTCTCATTTCAAATTGGGGCAGAGAAAACATGGTCGTTTTCAATGCCTCAAAAACTCAATTCCTCCATCTTTCTACTCGACACAATCTTCCACACAACTATGACATCTTCTTCGAAAACACTCAACTCAAACCTTCATCTGTTCTCAATATTCTCGGTGTTTCTTTTTCTCGTGATCTTTCTTGGAAAGATCACATTATTTCTCTCTCTAAACAAGCTTCTAAGAGGTTGGGTGTTTTGTGGCGCCTTCGTAGTTTTTTTACGCCACCCCAGTTGCTTGCTCTGTATAGGGGTGTTGTTCGCCCCTGTATGGAGTACGCCTCGCATATCTGGGGTGGTTCCACACATACAGCTCATCTTGAAAAGGTGGAGTCTAGGGCTTTTCGTCTTATTAACTCTCCTGCTCTTACTAACTCTCTCCAATCTCTTTCTTCCCGTCGAATTGTTGCGTCACTCTCTCTATACTATCGCTATTACAACGGACATTGCTCTTCTGAACTCTCACGTCGCATACCTCCTCCACTGAGAAGGGCTCGTGCGACACGTCTTTCTACACAGTCTCATCCTTTCTCTGTCCAACTCTCCGACCCCAGACTTAACCGCTATGCTCAATCTTACATGTACTCTACTGGTAAAGTCTGGAACACACTCCCTTTATCTGTTTTCCCAACTTCCTTTGAATTGCACACTTTTAAACGCCGTGTATCGGGTCACGTCGGCCTTTAGCGACCCCGAATCTGATTGCTTCCCAACTCCGGTGGATATTGGTAGGCCTTGGCCTTTGCCCACCGGAGGAGACATAAATATATATATATATATATATATATATATATATATATATATATATATATATATATATATATATATATATATAATATATATATATATATATATATATATATATATATATATATATATATATATATATATAGTGACTGCAGCGCTTTCAGCGGCAATCCAACCTCAGATCTTGTAGCCAAGTTCTCGCTTATATCGCTAGTGTGTTTCTCCAGTACGTCCAGGATATCGGAAGTGTGGTTCTTCAATACCGACACTGCTGCTTCAAAAACCATGATGCACTTAACGGACCGCCCTCTATCGGTACGCCACTGGTTTTGGTAGGTGGTCAGACTTGAAATCCAGCAGGTGGTGTGTGCATTTCGGCACGACATGAAAAACGAGTTAGATGTGTCCATTCCGGAGATCCACAATTGGCAGAAGTGAGGTCAATTTGGGAGAAGCAGAAGAACAGTTTACCTTCTGGGAAAATGGTGCAAGTTTCGAAGTAAGTAAAGATCCCAATTTAGGTATCAAGGTTGGTCGGTTGGAATGAGATTGGGAACCCTAAACGATGGAGGTGAATATTGGGAAGAAGCTACTCTTCATGAAGTAGTTTAGTGTTGTTAAAATGGATACAATAATATAAACATGGTTTCTCTACGGCATGCCTTGTCGCATCTTGGCAGTCAAATTTGAGGAGAGTGCAGTAATCTAGAACCTGCTGTTCATGATCTTTGTACTTTCGGACAAGATGGAAAGTCATAGAGGGTGAGATGGTTACCGCAGCAACAGAACAAGTTGGATGTAGAGATCGGCAAAATTACAGGTGTCCAAATTTCTGGTATTAAAAACCCTTTTTCGAGCAAGGGATATATGAGTGTTGATTGTAAATAGTATAGACCACCTTTACTTTAGTGGAAGGAAATAACGTACTAAAAGTAGGAGACTGGCATTCGACCTGGAAAGAGCTGGGTTTGGTTGGAGAAAATCTATAATTCTGTGTACCAGGAACAGATTTCAGTTTTAATTTTTTTTTTTTCATATGTACAATTTTTTATTTTTTTTCATGTTGTACCTCAGAGGAAAAAGTGATATCCTTTGAGGAATTTCTGATGGGGTCTAGGGTGGAAAGAAGAGGAATAATACCCAGTTAAGATAGATATTCTAGCTTTGTGCTGTGACTTCTTGGAACAAGAAGCGAAACAGTCCTCATTGGGTTACCTCCGAGTCAGTAGTGCCGAGAGCACCTCCTAAAGGCTCACTTAGTTTGAGTGGACTATGTACTGTCAGCTGGTGACGTTACAAACCTCGAGTAAAATTATATATGGCTAGAAACGGATCGGAGAACAAAAGCGTAGCGAGTTGGCGAACCACGACGTCTGGATTTTGATTTCCTAAAAAGCGGAATAATCCGTTTTTCTTGTGAAGTGGAGAGAGCTGGAAACTAGGTATTAGTTCAGTTTCAACAGGCACAATTCTATGATAGAATTTTATCTACAATATGGGGTAGAGTAGCAGATGGTATAAAAGATTCGAGGATTCCGACATCAAGAGCTTGTCCTTGGCTTAAGAGATGATGAGGAAGTTACAGGTGGGGATGCAATTTTAAAGCTCAGTTTCGCCATTTCTTAAAATGTTAACTTCTAAGTTAGACTTAACCATAGTTTAAAAATCTCTTTTAGACTCTGCCATATTTATAAACACAAATATCAATATATCTAATGATGAATACAAAACGCTACACACCCTGGAAGTGAAGCTGCAGAAAACACTCCCGCCACATATCCAGAGCTCAGAAATCCTTCCTTCCTACTCCTAACCCCACCCAATTGGGAGGGCTGTGGGAGCAAGAACGGAGGAGCCCAGCCTCGCTATCTCCATGAACCACATGTCATATTACGCAAAGTCCGAGATTTTACAACCAAGAGCAAACAGCCTTCCCGGTGGTTAGCCAAAGTTCGAGTCCACTACAATGGCCTACCTGTTCATAGGATTTAAAAATTATTTTTCATCTGTAGTCTCATAGCCTCACCCAAGAGAAAATGTTTTGGGTGGACGCAAAACCGGCACAGGATTTGCAGAATAACTTAAGAGGAAGGGAAAATGGAAGGAGGTTGGGGAACTCTCTCAAGAGGGAGAATAATACATCCTACGTATGAGAATGAAAATACAAGAACAGAAATATATAAAAATAAGTAGAAAAAAATAATTAGGATAGGAACAAATATTACAAGAAAACTATAAATGAAAACAATGATTTGAAGAATAAGAATAACAAAAAAATAGCAATAAACATGAATACGAAAAGTAGAACAATGATAAAAATAATAATAATTATATATATATATATATTAGTGATGGATCGGATGTCATATTTTCCAATTTGCGGATGCGGATGCGGATGCGGATGTTGAATTTTGGAGAAGTGCGGATGCGGATGCGGATGCGGATGTTGAATTTTCGAAAGTGCGGATGCGGATGCGGATGTTGAATTTTCGAAATGCGGATGCGGATGCGGATGCGGATGTTGAATTTTCGAAAAGTGCGGATGCGGATGCGGATGTTAATTTTTATGAGGATGCGGATGCGGATGTTAATTTTGATGAGGATGCGGATGCGGATGCGGATGTTAATTATATATATATATATATATATATATATATATATATATATATATATATATATATATATATATATATATATATATATATATATATATATATATATATATATATATATATATATATATATATATATATATATATATATATATATATATATATATATATTTCACTATCACCTTTCCCACTTTCGTGAGGTGGTGTCCGCCACAATTCCCTTACAAACATAACTATTCTTACCTTTAAACGCTTTCACCACCTCCCTCCATTTCTGTTTCCACAAATCTTCTACCCTCGTCTAAACTCAAATTCCTTCCATCAAAATCACTCTCACTCCATCCATCCATCTCCACTTCTCCCTTCCCCTCCCCCTACCCTTCCCCTATCTACATCGGATCTACGTACCTTGCCAATCATTCTGTTCTCTTTCATTCTTCACATATGCCCAAACCATTTTAGCACATCCTCCTCCTCTCTATCAATTACTCTCTTCTTCCATTTACACATCTCCCTTATTCTTTCATTTCTAATCCTATCAATCCTTCTCAATTTATATATCGCTCTCAAATCTTTCATCTCAAAGACATTGAAACTTTTTCTCGATCGAGCACTTATCGTCTATGTTTCACACACATACAATACAGAAGGTGAACACATACATTCAAACATTCTTATCTTTATTTCTTTCGAAATTTTTCCTTTCTTCCATACTTTTCTTAGGCCCCCAATACTTTCATTCCTTCTACCACTCTGTTCTTTATTCCTTTTTCCGTCCCACCCTTACCTTCCACCCAACATTACTATAGATATTTGAATTCATTCACCTCCTCAAGTTTCCATTCTCACACTTCTACAAACCAATTCCTCCCTCCACATTTCCTCATCCCCACCTCCAATCCTCATAACTTTATTCTTCGCTGGATTGAATTTCTAATCTCGTGTTTGCACATTTCCCTTCAAACTCTCTCAAAAGTATTCTCATCTTTTCTCCAGATTCTGCCACCAACACATGCCGCATCATCTGCAAAAAGTAAAACATTCACTTCACATTCACCCTCCATATTTCTCAACGTAATACTCTTCCCTTCTCTCTCCATTTTTCTAAGTAAACCATTCATCAATAGATTAAATAACATGGAGATATTACAAACCCTGTCTCAATCCCACTCCTATGCTAAACCAATCCGATAGTTCTCTCTTCACCCTCACTCTTGATCTACAATTCGCATATAATATATATATATATATATATATATATATATATATATATATATATATATATATATATATATATATATATATATATATATATATATATATATATATATATATATATATATATATATATATATATATATATATATATATATATATATATATATATATATATATATATATATATATATATATATATATATATAGTGATGGATCGGATGTCATATTTTCTAATTTGCGGATGCGGATGCGGATGCGGATGTCGAATTTGAGAGGTGCGGATGCGGAATGCGGATATTGAATTTTCGGAAAAATGCGGATGCGGATGAAATGCGGATGCGGATGTTGAATTTCCGAAAGTGCGGATGCGGATGCGGATGCGGATGCGGATGTTGAATTTTCGAAAATGCGGATGCGGATGCGGATGTTGATTTTTGTGCGGATGTTCCGCATCCGCGCATGCGGATTCGGATGCGGATGCCATCACTAATATATATATATATATATATATATATTATATATATATATATATATATATATATATATATATATATATATATATATATATATATATATATATATATATATATATATATATATATATATATATATATATATATATATATATATATATGGTATAAGTGGAACAAAATTGGAATATGAATAGTAAAGAAAAGCCTGGCCATATTTTCTATGTGAAAACTATCAACAAATAGTATCTGAGCTAACCCCACTCCCCAAGCCATGGGAAATATGTTAACGAGGGGTTTAACCCCACTCCCCAAGCCATGGGAAATGTTAACGAGGGGTTTAACCCCACTCCCCAAGCCATGGGAAATATGTTAACGAGGGGTTTATCTTAATGTCCAATCATTGGGAAGCGACACCCATATTTATTCAACTTAATTTACTTTTGTAAAACAAATATTTAATAAAGGAGAATAAACACAAAAAAAATAAATTAATTAATAAAAGTAATTAAAAAAAAAAACAAACAAACTGGTAAATAATTTAATATTCAGCCCTTGCCAACTAAAAATAAATATAAATATATATATATATATATATATATATATATATATATATATATATATATATATATATATATATATATATATATATATATATATATATATATATATATATATATATATATATATATATATATATATATATATATATATATATATATATATATATATATATATATATATATATATATATATATATATATATATATATATATATATATATATATATATATATATATTATATATATATATACAATCAAAAATTTAAAAATAAATTAAAAAAAAAAAATATTAAATAAATTTAAAATAAAAAAAAAAAATAATAAAATAAATATATATAATATATATATATATATATATATATATATATATAATATATATATATATATATATATATATATATATATATATATATATATATATATATATATATATATATATATATATATATATATATATATATATATATATATATATATATATATATATATATATATATATATATATATATATATATATATATATATATATCTGAAAGACCAAGTAATCTGAGAAGTGCACAACAGATTCTGTAATAAACTTAATTAATAGTTTCAGCAAACCAAAAATCATCACTGCAGAATATGAAACTTTTTTTTTTATTTAATTTTTTTAACAGTTCTGTACAAGAATATAATATGAAAAGAAAATCCAACTTAAAACTATAATAATGATATAAAGTAATATGAAGTGAATAGTTTATATATATACAATATATATATATATATATATATATATATATATATATATATATATATATATATATATATATATATATATATATATATATATATATATATATATATATATATATATATATATATATATATATATATATATATATATATATATATATATATATATATATATATATATATATATATATATATATATATATATATATATATATATATATATATATATATATATATATATATATATATATATATATGGCTTCACTGAATAATACATATTTGCTTGAGTGATACAAAAATATCTGATACAAAATAATATATATGAAACTACATTGAATATACAATAATAATAATAATAATAATAATAATAATAATAATAATAATAATTAATGATAATAATAATTTTTTTCACACCCAAAGTAGCCAAAGGAGAAACAAAATGGCCATCGCCATAAAAACAGATGACAGAAACCTCTCATCCCTCATCTCCTGCGGCGTCTGAACTGTAACAGAAAATATATATATATATATATATATATATATATATATATATATTATATATATATATATATATATATATATATATATATATATATATATATATATATATATATATATATATATATAGTAGGCATATTTGACATTGTGTAAAATATTTAAACTAATCAAAGAAATCAAGCAATAGTTGTGCAATCTCTTCTTTAAAAGTTAAAATAAAGAAGAGCCACCTCTTATAGTAAAAGCTTCATAGGTCAAGAACTTCATTTGTCTAAGGTTTAAAAAACAAAAAAAGAAAGAAAATATTCGATAGTCTAACGACTCTAATTGGGCAAGGCATTAATAATCATGCAATTAGCAACATTTACTAGCTTAGTCTAATGTAGGTGCGGTTAAGAGGGAACATAACCAGCTACTATTGATTAGTGCGTATTACAGAGTAAAATAATTTGATGAAAAATAAGATTTTTACGAAGCGATAAAGTACACAATCTGCTTATTTTCTGATGGTACAAAGCAATTATGTAGCATTTACCCGTCCTTTCCTGTAAAAATATGAGGATCAACATGTTTATTTTGTGAATGTTTATTTTCTATCACTTGCATTGACTCAAAATTTCATATACGTAACATCACTTGTACAAAGACCCTAATGAAATACGTGAATAAAGGATAAAGAATAAAGGATAAAGGATAAAGAAGTTATGTACTGAAAGATATTATCTCTGGATTTAATTCCTCCATTTTTATAAGTACCTTGTCAACTAAGGAAGAAAATGAGAATTACTCTAAGACCAACGAATATCAAAGTTTGGAAAGCGAAGATGGAATAGGTATGGGAAATAACAACTATGGTACAAAATGTGATCACCAATTCCGAGGTAAAACTTACGTGTTTCAAGTTGATTAGGTCTCGCAAGCGGATGTAGGTTGAAAGTACATAGGAAATTCCTCACTAAAATAGGTCATAAGAGGTGCGAACTTTCGTTAAAAAAAAAAAAAATTTAAAAATCCCACAAATGGGAAAACAAATAGAGAAACATGAAAACTGAAGTAAAATCCCGCTTGAAATATAATTTGTCACGGATTTAAATATAGGATTTCAAATCTTTGACTCAAACTTGATTACATCTAAATTAACAGAACAGAGCACCCTGTATACAGGAATCCTCTATTTTTTTAGTGATAAAAAGTGTTGAAACTTAAGTAAATTCTCGAAAAGGTGATCAGTAAGGAAGATTATTTAAGATAAAAGACGACTATCGATAAAGGTGATCAGAAAATTATTTAAAATAAAGAGCAAAAATCTTGACCCCACAATTCCGACAAAGTTCACAATGTCTTAAAGATCAACAAAACTTTTATTTCCATTTGACAATAGAATCATTTTTGAAGAAAAAAGCCAGAATGATAGAATGAAAATCAAGTTATATGGGGATAAAGAAAAGGTGAGACAATTGTGTCTGCATATGATATTGGAAACTTTATCTTCATTCACGATCTTAGAATTCGAGCAAATGTTCAATATATCTTCATGAAGTCCCTTTTACTTCACACTTAGTTTAAATCTCAAAAACAAATTTACAATATTAATGTTATTAAGTTTTAAACTTTTGAACAAGGGATCCCCTCATAACTATACACAGGGAAACAAACGAACTCGCTGGATTCTTATGAACTACTATCGAACAGGTATCTACAACCTTAGAGAGTAAATACTTTCGCATAACTGAAAAACAAAACTATGGAGGAGGAACATGTACAATTTTGACAGTCTTTATGACAAAGCTAATAATGGTTCTATACTGCTCCACACCTGGAGAAAAGAATTTTTCTCTGCTACCTGATTACTAAACGCAATTTGTCTTGGTATATGCAATAGATCAAAAATTCTTAGAATTATGATCCAATTTTTCCCTTTAACTCCCTCGATCAAACCTGAAATACTGTCTTGCAGTATAAGCCAACGTATTCCAATCAAGATTCGAATCTAGATCAAGCCACTCTATCCAAATCTTATATCGCTCACATCAACAACCTAGTCATTCAGCCACGTCATTCTTTTATATATATATATATATATATATATATATATATATATATATATATATATATATATATATATATATATATATATATATATATATATATATATATATATATATATATATATATATATATATATATATATGTTGCAGGGTTCAGAGATAAGTTGAACACAGTCCATATTTTACTCATTTTACACTAACACTAACATGGTAAGAGTATAAATGTTAATATATTTTATGTTTAATAGTGAATCAAGTCCATAGTTCAAATTTAAAGTTAATAACAGCTAATCAACTCTGAGATCTGTTTTCTCAGAAATTAAGTATTATGAACTTAGTTCACTTTACCCCTGAACCCTCCAACTACATATATATATATATATATATATATATATATATATATATATATATATATATATATATATATATATATATATATATATATATATATATATAATATATATATATATATATATATATATATATATATATATATATAATATCCCTCCCAACCTCCTCCAATAATACAACATTAACTCTTTAAAGGACTGAGTTGAATGCAAAGTTATTAAATTTATTATTATTATTATTATTATTATTATTATTATTATTATTATTATTATATATTATTATTACTCAAAATAATGTAAATTTTTGTAATACATTCCCTTTCCAAAGCTCAGAACTTAATCTGATAAAATTACATTTCCTACTTTCTATTATTATTATTATTATTATTATTATTATTATTATTATTATTATTATTATTATTATTATTATTAATAATAATATATCATGACAGTGCAGAACAAGGAAGGGATATATCATGGTGTACCGATAGGGAGAATATAGGGTGGAGGGGGGAGGAAGACAGGAGGGTGTGAGGGGTGGTTATGGAAGAGAAAAAAGGACGATGATGTCCATCAGTTTCTTACCTCGTTTCCTATCAGGAGGTGAAGAGATTCCAGTAGAAAACGAAAGCAAGAAACAGAAGGACATACTGAAGGATGCGTGGGAGCTCTCGTTCTAATTCTGTAACAAGTCAAAAATATTAAAAATAACAATTCCATTATTATTACTAATTTTTATTATCATCATCATCATCATCATACGATAGACAATAAGAAAATTCCAACTTTTGTAGATACTATAAAAAGCATAGGTAAGAATAATAATAATAATAATAATAATAATAATAATAATAATAATAATAATAATAATAATAATAAAAATAATAATAACAACAACAAAAAAAAACATCTACGATTAATGAACGCTTGAAGGAGTGATCGTAAAACAATTTTCAACTAGATTAAACTAGAAGAAAACACTCTTTCTCCCACCTTACAAACCATAAATAAATAATAAATAAATAAATAAATAAATAAATAATAAACATTAGAATAAGAAGAATGATTATATTAATCTCAATGAAGGTACTTGGGAAGGACGAATGAGAATGAGATATCTATGGTGTTAAGAAGCATCGGAATTAAACCTGGTACACGACCTGCAGTTGGTTCTTTGACAAGATATATATATATATATATATATATATATATATATATATATATATATATATATATATATATATATATATATATATATATATATATATATATATATATATATATATATATATATATATATATATATATATATATATATATATATTGTTGTCTACTGTTTGGAAGTATACTAGTACATTTGATGAGTCATCGTTCTTAAGATGTGTCATAAAAATTAAATAAATAAAAATAAAATATAAACAAGACCCATTTTTCATGCATCAAAAGAATTTGAAAGAGAAGTATGTACACTGTATTATAAATTCAGCTGCTTAAGTTAGACTAGGAGGAACTTCACATTATCGTCATTCTAACTGGTTCAGACGGGGGGCTATTCTAAGTAGCTAGACCAATATTATTCCCAATTAACGAAAACCGTTGAATGAAAAAAAAAAAAAAAAAAAAATTCTTTTGCTAAAAGTGGGTTTTGCAGGATAAATTACTTTGGCATAATATTATTGTTACTATTATTATCAAAAAGGAGAATAATCTAAATAAAAATTATAAGTATTGTATGTAACAGGTTTTAAGAAAACTATCAAAAGAATAGATCAGGTTAGGGAGCTCTAAAAGACTGATAAAAAATTAAAATTTACTTAAAACTCAATAGAACAAAGAGTAAACACACTTCACATCTCACGAGCATTTCCCTATTTTTCAGATTTAACATCTTTATCCCGATTCCTTTCAAATTCTCCCCTAAAAACACTCTGGCTATTTCTTATCATCTCACTAACAAATCTTTTAAAGAAAATCCTGGAAAATTATTAACATATTGGTTTCAAAGCTCAAAAAAAAGGTACCGATGACAATCACAAGTGTTGAAGTTATGCTAATTATTTTTCTTTCGATGTTATTGGTATATCATTTCCTACCCTCTCTCTCTGAAACATTGTTCGTCTAACAGTGGTCTTTTCAAACATCAATCTCTTTCTGGGTATATTTATTTTCCGTGGTCTTTTCAAACATCAACCTCTTTCTGGGTATATTTATTTGCTGTGGTCTTTTCAAACATCAACCTTTTTCTGGTTATATTTATTTGCCTTCTAATTTTTTACGCCTACAGCATATCCCCTACGACAGGTATATCAAACATTTACCTGCCAATCATTCCTCATTTTATTCTTCTGCATCAGAATTATTGACCTAAAGTATGTTAAGCAAAATTGAATGTCGTGAATGACACAGCTTTAGTTGGATCATTTTAGGAAATGAGTTGTATGCTAAATATTTAATCCATGATAAACAGACTTTATTAAAAGGGTTCTCTTTCTTAATTATTTTTTAATATATTCTTGTTCCATAAGATTCTTTCAAACTGCTCTACTCATTTCATCCATTTATCGCTAACAGAATTTGCTGATTTACTGTCCCTTCCTTGTTATCATGAGAATTGTATTTTCTTTATATTTGTGATATAAAGTTATAATTTATGCTGACGTAGTATTTAAATGTTTTTAACAAGGTATATTATCTTCTTTTAATATTTATACTCTTAATTCATAAAAATTTACTTAAAGGGTTAGAATTTAACTTTCTAATGTTGAATCTTTTAAACTATCCACCTGATTTTTATGAGTTTGGTACTGAAATTTTTATCCTTACTGTTTCAGAACCAATATCATAACTCTATCCATAACTAGTGTCAGTTTTGTGAATTTTGACTATGTGAGAAATATTCATCTCACTTCTCCATTCCTTTTTTTGTCATCCTCTTCCTAATGTGTTGTAAGTAACCTTTAGCTTTCTTTTAATATTTATATATACTTTTTATTTTTATGGAAACATTTTAACTTTTATTTTTATGTAAGCTATCTAATTATGTATATGCCATATCTTTCTGGTCGTTTCATTTAGTTATCATCTGATGCAGAAACCAGTCTTGCACCTAAAACTTCATGACAACATATATGGATCGTTTAAAGAGAAGCTTTAGCTGCAATAATTTGGCTCATAAAGAAAAAATTATGGACAGCAACAAAGAACTTTATAGTAGTGTAAAGGTTCACGACAAAAGTTAATTAGCAAGCTTCAAGATGACATTCAAATAATTTTTTGCTTAAAAAAAAAAAAATTTAAATAATTTCACAATTTAAAGATTGTGTCAAATGAGAAAATGAATCAAATGGTAAAGTTAATTTAAGTTTAATTGCTGTACAAGAAATACAAAAACAGTTTATTAATCGGAATTTGAAATACTTTAAAATGGATGTACATTGTGTATACAGGAAGCAGACTGAAGAAATTGCAATTGAATTAAAAAAATGAGAAGAAAAATTACTATTATGAACAAGGAAAAGACAAGATGAAAGGTTAATTAGACTAAAATATGTTCAAAGAGTTAGTTAACAACACTAGCCCCACAGTGGTAAGACCAAGAAATTATAGATGATAAGGGAGTTCGTTAATTTAAGGCTAACAGGATAATAATGATTTGTTAATAGAAAAGATTGGGTTACAACCCATTTCAATTTAATCTCTAAATATAGATATTTAAGCCCAATTCCTCTTATACTTAATTGCTATTAGCATTTTTTAAGAATAATGTTTTGAGAATAATTAAATAATTTAATTCAGACTAACTAAAGTATATACTTTAATTAGCCGAACATGATTCAATAGTTTAAGAAGGTGTAAACTTGTAAAACTTCATAAGAATTTAACTACCTACTCAAAGTATTATATATATTACTTCACACCACCCCAGTTGCTTACTCTCTATAGGGGTGTTGTTCGCCCTTGTATGGAGTATGCTTCACACATCTGGGGTGGTTCCATTCATACAGCTCTCCTTGAGAAGGTGGAGTCTACGGCTTTTCGTCTCAGCAACTCTCTTGCTCTTACTAACTCTCTTCAATCCCTTTCTGCCCGTCAAATTGTTGCGTCACCCTATCTTAATAACAACGGACACTGCTCTTCTGAACTCTCACGCCGCATACCTCCTCCATTGAGAAGAGCTCGTGTGACACACCTTTCTACACAGTCTCATCCTCTCTCAGTCCAACTCTCAGACCCCAGAATTAACCGCTATGCTCATTCTTACATATACTCTACTGGTAAAGTCTGGAACACACTCCTTTTTTGTTTTCCAACTTCCTTTGACTTGCATACTTTCAAACGCCGTGTATCTGGACAAGTCAGCCTCCATCGACCAAGATAGGCTTTTTCCCAACTCCAGTGGAATTTGGTAGGCCTCCGGCCTTTGCCCACCAGAGAATATATATATATATATATATATATATATATATATATATATATATATATATATATATATATATATATATATATATATATATTATATATATTATATATATATATATATATAGAATCAAAGTTACTAGAAAAGATCTCTTAAAAATCCATGAGCCCCACATCTTAAGCTATCTTTGTTATTAGTTTCCTTCAAAGTAAGATGGGTCGCTTTCACCTGTATTTTTTTTTTTTTTTTTTTACTCCAATTTTTATAGGAAGAAATTTGTCTTCCCATCATACTTTAACTAACGCCATCAATTTTTGGTTTGTCCTATATACGTACATTCTATTCTATCTATTTATAACATCCTGAAGGGTTAGCAGATATTCAAAACCACTGATAATCACTAGAAAAAAATATACAAAATACCAAATAATGCGCGCAAAATAAATTTGAATTTGTATGAAACAATCATACCCTACGCAAATTTTACCCAACTCGTATAAATATATATTTATTATATTTTCGTAATAACATTGTAGTAATTAAATCTTTAAAATCATGTATGAAACTAAGGGTAGGTAAATAAGGGGTAATCTCTGATGCTACATCTTAAAAGACTGGCTATAATGTATATGTATTTTTATATTTAAAGGATAATCTCTTGAAAATATATTGGCTATCCTTATACTCTCTGTATATTAAAAAAAATATTGTTTATTGTAATATTATGTAATGTTTGATGGCATTTACTGGGATCTTAAAAGGGTTAAATTCTGTGAATAGTAGTCAAAATATCAGAGAAAAATTCAATTACAATGTTCGGAACGACTACAATGAATCTTTTTTTTAAAGAATCATTGACTAATAATGTAAAACTAAAATATTCTCGATCAACTGAAATGTAAAAAAAAAAAAAAAAAAAAAAAAGTATAGTCTCTTTGTCTTTACATAGATTAATAAATTATCATTTGAACTATATTTATATTTTGATAACCAAATAGGGCAGGAGATTTAATTTAAAAAAATTAAATTCCCACTCTCTATCCTTTAGAAAAATTGAAACTACTCAGTGTTAGGGAAAAGAAAAATAGAGAAATATTACAAAGTTATTGAAATAAGGTGGTAAAGATACAACAATTAAAATATAAGCAAATACAAACATTAAATTTAAACTTAAAACATCCAAAGAACAATATTAATGTGGTAAAGATACAAAAATTAAAAAAAAAAACATAAGCAAAAACAAATATTAAATTTAAACTAAAACACATCCAGAAAACAATATAAACATTTCAAATACTAAGCACCAAATATCATATCTTCAAGCAAGTACAGTAAAATGCACAAGCTAATTAAAAATGCATTGCCAAATATTTACCTGGAGGTATATTCATTCCCGCCGCATGAGCTCCTCCTCCAAAACCAAAATTGTTGAAAGACGTAAACAGACCAAATGGAAACGCTCCAATTCCAAAGTGAAATTGAAAACCTTCACCATCACCAAAATTAAATCCAGGCATAAACCCATGTTGAGGTTCAGGTTCACTCCTCTGTCCGGGAGGTCGTGGAGGAAGCTTTTCCCTAAAAATAATAATAATAATAATAATAATAATAATAATAATAATAATAATAATAATAATAATAATAAAACATTAGAAAAGAAGAAAATGATAAATAACTCAAAACAAAACAAAAAATTTCACAAGCAGTCAAAAACAAAATTAAAAAGAGCTTAGGGCTGGCAAAAGTAAATAATAAAAGAAAATACAGAAGTATAATGCACGAATAAAAAAAGAAAAAAAAAAAAAAAAAAAAAAAAAAAAAAAAACCTACTGATTATATGACATAATGGTACGGCAAATGATTTACGTACTTGAAAGACACTGGTTTGATCCTTCACTCAAACCCTAGAAAGTTCCCCTCTTCCAATATATCAATGGCCGTGGGGGGGGGGGGGAATCTTCCAGCAAACCAAAAAAGCCTTAAAAAGCTCTTCAATTTAATCTCTAAATTTATACGTTATGAGCTCTAATATATCTCCAATACTGAAGAATAATTTATACTAATGCTGTTATGAATATTAACTAACATAACAATGAACATGACTAATATCATGTTAAATAATGGAATTAGTGGTAAATAATAAAAGCAAACCCAAACTATTAACTAATAAAGATTTGTAATGTATAATTAAAGTAAGAGATTGTTATAGTTTCCCCCCCCCCCTTTTCCGCTTATAGTCACTTCAGAGTCAGTTTCTGCATACATTTCAAGATAATCAAATTCAATAAATTGTGAGTTGGAACTGCGTTCCTTCATCCCGAGTTTCACATATCATCATTCAATAATGTCCATTTTCCCATGAGAAGGTATAGACTGTAGAACAACAACAATGCAAGACAAAGAGTCAAAGTATGAGATTTGAAACTGAAAGGTTTCAAGGAGCAAGAGACAAAGATCGCAACTGAAGTTTTTGAGAGAAGACAACAAAAGCTGTAGAACTGCAAGGTTTTGAGTGTAGCCGAAGGAATGGGAAGTTTTTTAAGTGTAGGGGAAACACTAAAGAATTTGGATGGAGCCATAGCACAGCTAAAATTTTTGGTGGAGCCAGAGCCAAAAACATTTTATTACATACTGGTGATTAAAAGTATATATATATATATATATATATATATATATATATATATATATATATATATATATATATATATATATATATATATATATATATATATATATATATATATATATATATATATATATATATATATATATATATATGACGACCACTTCCCCATTGGGCATATGTTAATGCAAGCTGGAATGTCTCTTTGTTACAGCACCCAAAGGTCGGTCCCTTTCACGTCTAATTTACAGAAGGTATTTCCAGTATACTTAACAACACCCTCAGTAGGCGCTCCACCACCCCTTTCTATTTTTCTATTCTTATATACATACATTCTTTCTTTCAATTATGTAAAAAATGGCTAGCACAAAATGCCTGGGAAACACGAGGTGCGTCATATAAAAAGACTCTCCCTCATCCTCTCTTTACCTAATCATCATTTGGAGATTGCCGGCCTCTGGTGATAGTGTTGATGATGCCAAATCGTTGTTGGCTTACCTTTGTAATTGATATTTAGTCCATTTTGTTTATTAATTTCTCTAGTATCCATTGTCTCTAGTAGAATTCTTCCTCCCTTGCTCATATCCAAAACTCTGGTGTGTGAGCACTGATAATTTCAGACCCTACTCTGTTCCCTCTTCCCGTCTCTATCTTCAGTATTCATTCACATGGCATATGTGCATAATGATATCTGTTCAAAACTTTCTAATTTGGAGTCTAATGTATTTTCTACCTCATTGCCTAGACTGTCTTAACAACCTACATTAAACTCATTTGCTCTATTTATATATAACTTAAATAAACTAATATACTAAATTTTTTGACTACCTAAACTCCACAGCAGAGCACAATTTCTCTTCACCTTTCTCTAAAATCATTGTTTCTATTGATTTCAATATTTAACACTACCAATAGTATTCCTTAGTTCTCAGGATATTGCTGGTGAACTCGCCTACCATTTCTCTATTAAGACTACCAAACATTCTGTCCTCAATAATCTTGGTAATTTCCTTTTCATATGATCAATCTTTGAAGGATCATATTTTTTTTCTCTCTCTCTTTCTAAACAAACTTTTAAGAGACTGGGTGTTCTGAGGCACCTACCAGACTTTTTTCATACCACCTCAACTGCTTGCTTCAGACCTATTATGTAGACTATGCATTCCAAAGCTTTTCTTGAAAAAGTTGAGTCTAAAAATTTTGCATTGTTAACTCTCTCCCTCTCGCTAACGCTCTCGAATCTCTTTTTCTAGTAATCGAATTGTTGTATCACTCCTTATACTACTGCTATTTTATAAGGGACACTGTTCTTTTGAACTTTGTAACTACATAACTTCTTTGAAAAGGGAATGACTCCTCATTCAACACTGTCCCATTCTTGTATGTCCAAATCTCTGATTCCAAAATTAATCGCTATGTTCACTTCTAAAAGTAAATAAGCAGAAAAGTATGAGATAACCTTCCTTCTACTATTCTCATTTTCTTTGACTTGCAAACAGTAAATCTAATAACTAGGAAACTGATGTTCCCCAGCTCTGGTGTAGCTGGTTCCCAAAACTCTTAACTTTTACAGTATGTTCCAAACTCACTTCTCATATTCCACTCAAATATCCATTCTTATACTCTTTATTAAAAATATGCAAACAAATAAACTAAAGAAGAAAATATTTTAACAGCTACGAATGAATTCAGATTAAAAAAAAAAAAAAAAAAAAAAAAAAAAAAAACAATGTAAAACTAATATGATATGATCACCCTACCTGATTCAATTCTCGAACAAAAACACAACTGCATGCAGTCTTAATACTTCATAAATACTACAACAAACCACAGCATTCAGTCTCAATATCAAAGTATTAGTACCATACCTTGGATCTTCTTGGTTGGAAGAACCTCTACCATAAAGAGGAATAACTTTATCTTTTGATATAGCTGCCTTACACACTGGGCATGTTGGATTAGAATACCTTGTCTCTAACCACTGGTGAAGGCAAGGCCAACTGCAAAATAAAAAATATAAAAAATAAAATAAAAATGAAAAGCATGGAATAAAAATATGAAGTAGGTGTACCATTATTAAAAATATTTTTAATGCTACTTAAAATTTTACATCATAGGTATAAATTAAAATGAGAATAATTTTTTATCCCTCTGAATTATTAAAATTTTATCACATAAATGGAAGGAACCTGGTAAAACATTTATCACTATTGAATTGCTTGATAAATATATATACAGCAGTATAAAAACTCCTGATATTCAAATTCTTACATAAATAACATCAACTCTGACTTCTTAATTTTTTGTTTATCCAACTCTTATCTATTAAATCCAATCGCAATTTAAAAGAAGATAGTGAAGGAGAAAAGAAACTTATAATAGTACCCAAGACTTTATATTATAGTCTTCCATTTTGGAGTTAAAAAAAAAAAAAAAAAAAAAAAAAAAAAAAAAGAGGAATTTTGAAAAATATACAGACATTTGTCCTTTCTGATATTTTACTGAGGAGACCATGAAAGTGCTGAAAAATAGAAATTAACATGGCATGTAGAAGTAGGAGGTGGGGTCTGGAAAGAACTGTAAAAGCCAGAAAAATGTGAGTCTGCTTGTTTTTGTCATTCGTGTTGAGTGGCTGTTGTCTTTCTTTGACCTGAGCTTGGGGTTGTTTTTGCTTGCCCCACAAGCCTATTTTTTTTGTTACAGAAATACTATGGAAGGTGGTAAGGACTGAAAACTCAATCTGGTTTCAGAAATAGCAGCGTTGGTCTACACAAAGATGTCCAAAAATGAAATTGCTCCCTAACCAGTGTGAGCCTTTATAGTGTCCAGCATTGGACATTAAAAATTCAAGAAAGTAGAAATGTTGACACACTGCTTCAGAATAAGAGGCTAGAGAGGTGCATGCAACATCCCAGAGAACTTTGAGAGTTATATAGACAGGTGGAATCTGAGCATAGAATAACTGCTAAGGAACTCTTTAAAGAAAAGAATCTTCATCTGTTGCAAGGAGTCTCAGTAAGAATCATCCAGCAATGTCACTGTTCTGATCTGAAATTCATTTATCAATCATGAAGCAAAAAACCAATAGTAACATTCAAAGGAAAAAAAAAAAGTATTACCTTTAGTAAGAGGTACTTGGAATGGGACCCACAGAAGTGGAAAACAGTGCTATAAAGTGATGAAGCAAAGTTCTGTGACTAGACTAGTAACTGGAGAGGAAAAGATGAGGATGCAAAATGGGCTGTGAAGCTGATCCACTTGACTCAAAGGACACACAGGCAACAGTGAAACACCCTAATAATATTATGGTGTGGGATGCATTAAGGTATCACAGTGAGAAAGCTGCTTGTGTTCGAGAAAAACATCACAGCGCAACATAGGTAGGTACTTTTATTTACTGTGTGGCAATCTGGAGAACTGCTTTGAAGCTTGCCAGAGTAAGGTCTCTATACAGGATGGTGCACCCTCACACACAGCAAAACTGATCAAACAATAGCTTAAATTTTGTTAGGTACAATACTTCAAGGACTGGCCAAAGAACAGCTCAAACTTGAACCAAACAAAGTACCTCTGGCTATCATGAAAAGGTGTTTAAGGGGATTGGACTCATCAATTAGGCCTAAGCTGGATCACCAACTCTGGGTGATCTGCAATATTGAATCTTTTCTGGTTGTTCAAAACCTTGCTCAATCTGTACCAAATCACATCAAGAGGAAGGGACAGCCCACAAAGTACTGAAGTCCTCCTACATACCTCAAAGTACTAAGGTAAAGGTAAATAAACTAAAAATAATATTCGTGCCAAGTGTTCTGGCACCAACTGTGCATATATATATATATATATATATATATATATATATAATATATATATATATATATATATATATATATATATATATATATATATATATATATATATATATATATATATATATATATATATATATATATATATATATATATATATATATATATATATATATATATATATCTATATATATATATATATATGATAACTAATATAAAAAAATAATAAAAAAAAAAAAAAAAAAGAAATAAAAAAAAAAAAAAAAAAAAAAAAAAAAAAAAAAAAAATTTTTTTTTTTTTTTTAAAAAAATCAAAAAATCAATGATTTTTTTGATTTTTTTAAAAAGTGATTTTTTTGATTTTTTTAAAAAATAATAAAACTGTTTTTTTTTATTTTTTTTATTTTGTCATATTTTTTGATCCATAATGATATAACAGATATATTAGTTCCTTCTTACTGTGTTAAAAAACTTTAAAGTAGTTTATATATTAGAAATATAACTTCCTTAATATTTGGTTCAAGATTTCATATAGGGTAATACAAGAATCTGATCTTCATTAATATAATTTATCCAATATAGAACTGTAAGAGTTTAGAATACCTAATATATATCCAATCAAATCTTCAACAAAATTTTATTGAGCTTTAATCTAATGCAATTTGAGGTTTTGGGCAAAAGAGAAAAGACAATTCCTTTTAATTTTCAACCATTTTAAATTTTTATACAACATTATAAGAAAACAATATTCCTCTATCTAAATTATAAAAGAAAGAAAATTTAAGCACTTTTGATGCATAATCATTAATCCATAAATTAAATACATAACTTGCAAAAAAAAAATATATATATATATATATATATATATATTATATATAATATATATATATATATATATATATATTATATATATATATATATATATATATACAGTGGAACTCCAATATTCGTCATTAATCCGTTCCTGAGGGGATGATGAATATCGAAAAAGACGAATATCGAATAATTTTTTCCCATAGGAATTAACTAAAAATGGATTAATTCGTTCCCAGCCTCGAATTTTGCCTATCTATTCTTTAACAAAAAAAAAAAAAATTTCAATCTAGAATCGATCTCCGAAATCATTTCAAACACTGTACAATTTAACTACAGTACATATTAAACAGCGTACTGCCATAAATAATACGTAATACGCACTGTGTAGGCCTACATAAACGCTAAACACATAAAATTTTAAAAAGAAATTTACCTTTTGGATGAGAAAAACAATGATTGTTATTAAGAGTTTTTATTTTTAAGGTTATAGGCTTTCGTAGGTAGGACGAATATTGATTTTTCGACGAATATCGGAAAAAAAATTACAGGGCGAATATCGGAAAAGACGAATACTGGAGGGGACGAATAATGGAGTTCCACTGTATATATATATATATATATATATATAATATATATATATATATATATATATATATATATATATATATATATATATAATATATATATATATATAAACTTGCAATAAACTGTTTACTAGCTCTAACTAACTGTAGGTATACTTACTAAAGTTACTATACTATAATATATACTATATAATATATATGCTTATCAGTTATCGTTGAGAGCTGAGACTGAACAGAAGTACAGAAGTACAGAAGTAGTAATGGCAAAATAAAAAATAGTAAAGCTTGAGCATCACTGCATTAGTCACATTGACTGTTAATATTTACTACGTAGTAGTAATACTAGTGTCTAGTGTTACCAATGTAGATGGCAAAGTTTTTACTCTTTAGGCTTTAGTAGTATATAATACCATAGTATTATAGAGTATACACTAGTAACACTACTAAAGACTAAAAGAGTAAAGGCATGGCCATCTACCCTGGTGACACAAGACACTAGTATTACTACTAAGTAGTAAGTACTAACAGTCAATGTAACATGCAGTGATTGATGCTCAAGTATTATAATAATACTAATATTCACTATTCAGTTATTTTTATTAATTTGTAATTACTATTCACTAGTATTCAGGTTTTTGTAAATGAACACTAGTTTTGCAGCTTTAACTGTCCCAAGTCTGTTCCTTAACTTTGATTTAACCAACCCAAAAGAATAAAAAACCCTTTCAACTCCAGCTGACGAAGCTGTGGTGGTGAACAACCTAGTAACTAGTTCTTTCATTGAATAAAAAATGGAACGCATCAGTGAAAGCCACCAAACATAAGGACCAACTTTTAGTGTTTATAGTAATTCTAGAAATCAGTGGTGTGTTGCATAATGTAAGAAGTGTTAAGAATTTTATAATGAAAAAATCCAAAAAATAAATTTATTTAGAAAAAATCAAAAAAATCAAAAAAATCAATTGATTTAATCAACTGATTAAATCAATTTGATTTAATCAGTGCCAACCCTGAAAAAAATAATGAAAATCTTAAAGGCCTATTTATTAATTAAAAGAGACTTCAATCCTATAAAAAATAAATAAGAAAATTCTATAAGTTTAATAATCTCAGTATATCTATCTCAGGTATCAATAATTGAACAAAGAAATAATTTGGTACTACATCTATCTACAAATAAGTACAGGAAATCTTACATTTTCTAAATAAATAATAATTTTCAAGCTTCTTAATGTATTAAAATAAGGAATGTTCACTATATAAAAATTTTCCTACTTTCAATGAGTAAATACAAAATAAAAAAATTTTTTAATACTCGTAACTTTATATTAAAAACTATTCAGGGTAGCAAAAAAAGAAATTTTTTATAAATTTTACATAAACAGTAAATGAACTGAGGGGAAATGAAAAATTAGTACAAATGTTAATACATTCTTACCAGAATAAGTGTCCACACATTGAAATAACTGCATCTTTTGCAGTGTCTAAGCAAATATTGCATTCAAAACTGCTTGAGGTACTTTTTTCTTTTTCATCTTCCTCATCTGATTTATTTCCTTCATTTGTGTTTTCCGATTTTGCATCAACTGCAGCCATGGTAACAGTTTTGCATTTATCCAAAAGTTAAATTTGGACAAGTTTTAAACTATTATTAAATAAGATAATTTTTGCAGACCTCAACTTCAATATATTTAGAATATATATATATATATATATATATATATATATATATATATATATATATATATATATATATATATATATATATATATATATATATATATATATATATATATATATATATATATATATATATATATATGATGCAAATGGATCCAGCTCTGGCCTAACTGATTTCCTAATTCAGCATCTGGATGACAGAATTTTCTTTAAAGAAAAATATTTTTTTCCTTAAAAATATGAAAATTTTAATCTCATACTGAATAATACTGGTACATTAATTAGTAATATATAGCTTCAATTTTCTATATAAATCAAGGAAATAATAGTAGACATATACAGATGTATAATAATTTTAAATTTTTTTTTACAGATGTAACTTATTTTTTAGTTTATTATGAATAAATATATTTCTAGAAATGTGGATTATAAAATTCTAAAAAAAAAATTCATTTTAATCATGATACAAACTAAGATGAAAATTCTTTTCATTATGCAAATCCCTGTGTTAGCAATTCAATCAGGTTTGGTGTGTCCAAAAGTTAAAAGGCTGTTGTATAGATAAAAGTCTTTAGTAAAAGTTGTGCAACTCATCCAATTCTATCTACTCTCCATATTTAAAAAAAAAAAAAATCAGATGGAGTTAAAAAAAAAAAAAAAAAAGTTAAAAATAAAAAGTAAACTTAATTTCACAATTTTTTTTTTTACATTTGCCAATTGTTGAAATTTATACATTTTTGTAATTTTTTATTACTAATATTTTTATGAAATAATATTGCTATTTGCATTCTACACTTTTTAGAGTTTCTGTAATAAATTTACATAAATTTTATCTTTATATTTTCAATAAAATAAAAAAAAATTTACATTAATTTAATAACCCCCCTTCTCACCCAATTCTTTAGTATATCCTTGTAAAAAATTTAAATCTCAAAATCATTCTTGGTGCCTGGCACTCTACTTCCTCCAGTATATTAATCTCTTTTTTTTTTTTTTTTTTTTTTTTTTTAGATAAGAAGCCGAAACCTGTGAATTATATTCAATTAATTGATGGTCTACCAAAACCACTATAAGATTTACTGATCACCTTACTTTATAATTAAAATATAAATAAAATTAATATATACAAATATAATCTACAATTCAAATTTAAGCTGACATTCACTAACAAGGAAGCAAATTGAACACTGGTATAAAATAATTTATTCAGCATACGATTAAATTGTATTAAATATTTTTGCAACCCTTTTTTTTACACTATTTATATATAATGCATTTTTATTTTGTGAGCTTAATCAAAATTAAATTATTTTATAAAAAAAAAAATATTTTTTGTACTTTATTAAGATTTCTGGAATTCATAAAGATATTTTATATTTATATTTTTAATAGAATAAAAATACAAAGGTTAGATTAAACTAAATAAATACCCCTGTTTTTTAGTATACCTTTATAACTAAATCCAAAAATCAATTAACCTTTTACTCTCTTTCCTCGACGAAATATATTCCCACCTTTCATACTACAAATGGGACATACTGACATGTGTTCCTCTCACAGTTTCACGTATGCAATGCAGAACATGAAAAAAAAATAAAAAATAAATATGACTAACTTATATCTAGTATTCTGAGCAATTGACCTTTACTATAAATTAAATATATAATATCCAATAACCGAATAGCGATCACAAACTAAAAATAAATTAAAATAAAGCAAATATCTTAAAGAAAAACTTTACTAAGCTTAGGCCTAGTTTACCTTAGGGTTTTAAAAAACTAAACTATAACTAATCAATCAATTACTAATAACTACAGTGAATAAAAACACCGTAATTTAAAATTATAAAAATTGTAAATATACAAAATTAAAATAAAACACAAAAAATTTCATTTTTGAAATAAAGCCAACTAAATTTTCTATAAATTAGCCTATATGAAAAATTTAAAATACAAAATGAATACAATAAATAACACCCCTTCTAATATGAAAAGAGAAAATCACAACTTAAAATAATTTAAAAATGTTACATAACTCAAAGGTCAGAAAAAAAACCTCCTCTAGCCTAGAGAACTAAGGAATGTCTTTCCTTATAGATAAGAGAACAATACCAAAGTTTGATAATACTCACTCAATCAATCATAAACATTATGGAACTTACTGATCACCTTTTATAATTAAGATTAAAAAATAAAATAACATCTATAATTCATAATTAGGCTTGTTCAAATTTTTGAGATTACCAATATCTACAACGCATGGCAATATTGCATACTTTTAAACAGAATTCTTAAGAAAGTCTTGAAATTATCACTTGATGGTGTTCTTGAAAACTTCTCCTAAAGGTCTATAACACGTCATTTCTTCCTATGGAAAGCACATAGGTTTATGATAGAAAAACAACTGGAATTAGGCCTAAATAATTTGTAGAGAAACTTTTTAAAAATTTAGAAAAAATGGTGATACAAGCACATGTTCAATCTTACAGAGAAATTTTCACTATCTACTTAAATGAAAGTACGTATTTTACTTTGTTGAAAGATAAGAGAAAAATTTAGTTTTAGAAGTACATTTACAACATAATTACAGCCTAGTCCTAGCTGATCTATAGTCTCAGCAAGTGTTGCCAGGTGGCATAAGCAGATTTAGCTACAGAATCCACAAATTATGTTCATAACTTTACAGTATTTCAGGATTGGCATAATAAAAATCATAGACTTTAACTACATAGACTGCGCGCTCGATTCAAAAACAGAGCCAATCAGCCAAATTGAACCTTCTTTTCGAAGTTGGCCCATATGGTAAACTTTGGTTGGCCTAACTCATCATTGCATTTATTCTATTATTCAGTTGAAAAGTGTCGCAAAATAGATCAAGATTGGATTTTGTTCAGCTTTTAATTGTTCAAATAAATCAACTTTAAATTGTGGAAATTTAATAAAATATATTTTTAAAGATGTGCGATCTCATAAAATAAGTTTATTTTGATAACTGCTGCAATTAGCCATTTCGTTTAATGTAATTAAGATTTTAAGTAAATTATGAAAACAATTATTGCACTTTTTGTTGCTCAAGCAATGAAACAAAAAATACTGTAATTTTATCAGAGGTGGGCATAAGCGCAAAGCGCAAATTGCGCTTTTGCTTTTGCGCGAAATTTTGAAAATGTGCGCTTTTGCATTTGCGCTTAACAACTTTTTTAAGAGCGCAAAAGCGTTAATTTGCGCTCTATCTAAATATCTGCTTGAAGAACAGGATGCCCTTTGCCTACTTAAACATTGCCGTTGCATTCCCAATCATTAAACACCTTGGCTACTAGGGATGTTTCGAAAATTCTTCGCTGGTCCTCTGCAAGGGTCCATTTAATAAGACACTTGCAAAGCACAGGCATTGTGGAATGCCCAAAATAGGAAAACTACAACTGCTGAGAGAATCAAGAAGGAGTTAGGAACAAAGCTTAAAACACCAAGTATTACTCGCTGGAACTCTTTATACGATTCTATGAAAGACCTGCTTAAGAACCTTGATGGTAGCATGACACAAATCAACTACATTTGTATGAAACAAAAGCCTTGTCTTCCAGTATTTAATAAAACTGATAAAGAGGTCATAGCTGAGTACATGTAGGCTATGTAGCCTTCATAGATTTGGAAAAGACCTTCGAATAGCGTACCACGCGAGAAGTTGTGGAAAAACTCCTTGCAGATCCGCACTATGAAATACCATCAAAATTAATGCGAGTGGTCCGTAGTTTAATATACGAATAGTGAGAGAGCTGTCAGAAAGGCTCACGGTGAAGTGGTTTATGGTGGATACTAGAGTGAAACAGGGTGGGGTCCTGTCTCCCCTGATATTCATCTTCTGTTTGGATAAGTGTATGCGAGAGGTGGATGAATTTGAGGATTTGGGAGTGGCGATGTGGTAATAGTAACTAGCGATAGGAGTTAGAGATATGTTACAGAAGGCCCTAGGGAGATGAGAGGTGGTATTGCATAGGATAAGGGTACGGTCCAATTTCAAATTTTTTTTTTTTTAATTTTCAGCCGATTCTCCTAGAAATTTTCAGTGTATATAGATTTTTTCCCGATGAAAAAATTCCATTTCTATCTTTTTCTGTCTATAAAAGTTTAAAAAAATTTTTTTTTTTGAAATTTGACCTTGTTCAAATGAATGGTGGGGCCAAACCATTTTTTAGAATCAGCTGAAATTTGGACTATATATTTATAATTCCCTTTGCTACAAAAAATTTTAACAGAGTTTGTTCCTTAAGTTTTAGAAAAAATGTTAAAAGCCGAAAATTGACCAACGTGTCGAATTTTTTTTTTTTTTTTTTTTTTTTTTTAATTCACCTTTTCGGACAAAAAAAATTTCCTAAAACTACAACCATAACATTCCCTCTTTTTTTTGGTGGGTGTATATTCTTTATTCCTCTCCATAATTTATTTGACGCGATTCGTTGGGAGTGAGACAATTATATCTCCTGCTTAAGAACAGACATGTCCAGAAGGAGGCCAAGATCTTAATATATACATCAATTATCCGCCCGATTTTGCTTTATGGACCCTTACGACGAAAACGAGAAGTAGGATCGTGGTAGC